>JAJOZX010013309.1:0-102712 GCA_023014485.1 Bathynomus jamesi | reverse complement strand
ATTGTTTATTAGTGTTTAAGGGAGTTGACAAAATGTTTGCATTATGGTCAAAGTGGAGGATTTGAGTTGTGTTTCGAACCATGAAAGAGGACAGTATCTTATTTTACAGAAGACAAACATTTTATAGAATTTTCAGAGTAAAGTAGTTTTATATTTATGTTGGTTGGTTGGTTGGTTTGCTCATTGTATCAGTTGCTCGAAGACACTAGCACCAGACCTCCAATTTATTCGAACCTCATTTATACGCAGCCATTTTCTGTCATATATATTGTATAAAGATTTTTCTTGTGACAAGGGTATCATCTGATATTCCTATAAAAATAAGAAGTCTGCTCTGAGGTAATTATATTTTAAGTTAAGGTCTAACGTGCGTTTAGAGCATAGATAAATAAATGCAAAAACTCACCTCTATCATCCACTCACTATTCCTCAATGAAAAATTACAAGATATATTTCTCTATCTATTTTGTATAATTCGCAAAATTGTCATACTGTATCTAATTGCTGTACTCCTTCGCTTGAATGATTCGTTTTGCGCTTCATCTTAGAGGAAGAAGCCAATGAAAGCGTCTCTGATTGCAGCTGAATTGCATTCATGTCTAATCCTATTTTCATTCCATTCAGTTGCGAATGAAAATCGATTTGGTCTCAGCCTCTCTCCCTCTCCCACTCTCACCTTTACGTCCAGACAAGCTTTGGTCCAGGTAAGCTGTTTAATTATAAATTAGTTAGAGCGTAACATTTCTATAAGAATTACTGCCCATGTATGTTTGTATGTATGTATGTATAGTTGTATACGGAGCAAAACGTATAACTTCAAATGTAAGATGCATTATTAAGTATCAAGGGTAAGTTAACGTATGGAATATATAAAGCTTGTTTACTATAAACATTTAGGTTAACTGAACACATTATATTTTAAATATTATTCATTACGCGTTTTTTTTTTTTTTTTTTAATAAATAGTCCATTTCCTCTGGTGTTCAGAATAAATGTAACAAGGATTCAAATTTTGGACTTATACACAGTTCTTTAATAACTTCACCTAACCTAACCTAATGTAACCTATCTAAGCCTAACCTAACCTAACTTAATCTAACCCTCCTAAACGCCTGTAGATAGAATCTACTGCCAACGACAAATGGCACGGCCGTTGTCAAATTTTATGTATAAAATGTTCAGAATTATAAATGAAACTGCAAACTTTAATCTAAACTAAGCAGTTCACTGCATTGATGGTGACTTCTTCGTCTCCTTCTTCTCCTTCTGTTTCTTCAGTCTTTGTCATTGTCGTTGGTTCCGTTCTCAGTCCTTTTGTAGATTATTTCAATATGATAAGTTGGACGCATCTTTACCAATTATTAAAATGAGCGCAAAGAACTGAATATGGACAAAATAATGGATTTTAGTTTTGGGTTGTTTCATGCGAGTTGAGCACGTGTTAATTAGTTTCACCGAGTCTTTATGCGAAAGTAAAGGACTGTCCTAAACTAGTCTGAGAAATGGGAATGGGAGTACAGTGACGAGCTCGTTGCGCGCAACGTATTTGGCTCGACCCAATTCGCCTTTTAAAGGGGACTTATTTTTTCCGATTGGTGGCATTACTTCTCCTCCCCTCTCAGTGCCCTTAGTTGGACGAAGGACATAAAACGGAACAACCATCCATTCAGTATATGTTTTCGACGAGAAAGCTAAAACACTTAGAGACAACTTAGACGTTGCAAAAATATATGTCGGCGAAAGATGATGTCCTTCGTCGTTACACCATTTCGATGTTTAAGGTATTCTCAGTATGTCGCTTCTTTGCACCGACAATGAAGTTTATACTGTTGACGTCCACCGTTCTTCTTTACAAACTTACTTAATCTGACTGTGAGTTACGACAATGTTATCCTTCGGTCAATGGCGTCCCCTCCCTCAGTCCGTTGAGAGAATGGAATGTTTATAAATCTCACGTGGAAGGATAAAGATGACGTGTTATCGTTTTCTAGCGTTTATTTATCAAGGATAGATCACTTTTGAAATATGAGATCGATTTCATTTACAACGCAGAGTAATTAGAAAATCAAATCCTTAACACTACACTTGCTTAGAGAGTTATTAACGCCCAAAGGGCGAGGCACGCACTCACCAGAGGGGTGAGGCTTCGACTGCCCTCTCAAAGTGTTTGCACTTTGCCCTGGCGAAACTCCCATGGTGCCACGTTTACAAAAGATTCTTAGGGTTGCAAAGGTTGTCTAACAATGATATTAACAAAAGAATTTATATAATTTTCGTTCGACACTTAACTCCTTTATGTGATTTATATTAGCTGAAAAGAACATTTAGAATTCAGTAGTCTCTGTTTAAGATTATATAGATTTAGCAACAATGGAGTCGTTAGGATTAAGAAAGAGGCCAGATGATCCACTGGGGCATCGAGACGAGTTATAAAATATTAAAACTTCAAAGATTAATACTTTAATTTATGCAAACAGAATAATATCCTTAAATTTTAACAAATATTTATTTCCTGTGGAAAACCTTTTCCACATATACTTTATATGATAGTTTATTTAATTGTAGTTAAAAATGGATTTTGAGAGTACATTTCCTACGTACGAGTTGTTGTTGAGCTCATTAATCATTTTTTCAGTTATGATTTTTCTTTATTTATTTATCATATTTAAAGACCATGAGTAAATTTTAAACAATTTATTGAAAATTATACACACACACACACACACACACACACACACACACACACACATATATATATACCTTACCTTATGAACCTTATGTTGTTTCGTGCGTTGGTCTCTCTTCACACGGAGGTCAAGCTGGTGGCCCCGCCTCTGGGTCTGGCTTGGTGGAGGAGCGAGTTGCTTTCTTGCGCTCTCCATCGTACATAGCCAGGCACGCCCGGCTCATCTGGTACCGTCCTGAGCCAGGCATCCAGTCTTCTCTTGAAGACTTCAACTTTGATCCCCGTTACGTTTCTGAGGTCCTTTGGAAGCTGGTTGAAAAGTCTTGGCCCCCTGACAACCAAGCTATTTTCCTTCAGAGTTGAGGAGGTCCCTCGTCGGGCCCTTAATTTGGGAGCACTACACATTCTACCTTTCCTATTTTCCAATGTTGTTTGAATGATAATTGGGTTTAGTTTTAGGTTTGGTACCAGTTTTTCGATCATTTTCCATTTTCCATATATATTATATATATATATATATATATATAATATAATATTTTCAATTATTTTGTAAAGTTTATAATTAATTCGTATATACAGTATAGTAATAAGTAATAACAATATAATAAAAATACACTGCACTTGCAGTTGTAAACATACGAACATTTTAAAGAATTTTAGTTAGTCCTAAGAAAAAAATATTCATTTTCTATGAAATTTTAACATTTTCTTTTTTATAAATAAAGGATTACTAATATTTTAAATTCCAAATTCATGATGAGAAGAATGAATACAGTACAGTACAGTACTCCGAATTATTGAGACTATATGTATATCCTATAGGGCTTTAATGAGAGCAGGGGCGTGACTGGAGTAAAAAAGTTGGGGGGGACGAACACAATCCTATTGTTAGAAGCACTCATTATCTATGGGAGCAATTATAAAAGTTGTCCCCCTCCCTAACTTTTATAATTACTCCCATAGATAACTTTTTATAAGTAATATAGGTACTTTCCTGTTATCCCGGACCCCGGGATATCCTCGCTTTTACGGTCCTGAATGCTAACTAATAATGTGACAGTACTAAATTATGTAGAACCAAATTTTTTATATATATATATTGACGATTGGTTAGGTTAAGTTGTAATATTTTCGTTAGTTTTAACAAAAATATCACGACTAAATCTAACCAATTGTTGGAGTCGGGATAACAGGAAAGTACGATAATATATATTTCTATAATAAAATGATGATTGTAAGTCTTTAAAAAAATTACTATTACTATCTAATTACTATCTAATTTGTCGAAGTTTACTTTTCCTATTTAATAATTGTAATAATTATAATGAAATTTTTGTTTTGACTGAACAGGCTTGGCACGACCACACTTCAGGAACGTTGGCTTACACCCTCGATGAAGACAATTTATTTTTGCGCTCACCAAGGGGTTGGAGAAAGGTCCTTGTAAGTTTAAAATTAATATTAACAAAATATAACAGTTCTGACTGAAGAATTGATGAGTGTGTGAAAATATGTGAAGAACGGTTCTTTGAAATTAATTTTATAAAATAATTCTAAGGAAAAGATGAAAGTTATTAATAACGAGTTTTGGCATTCTTTTTAAAGACAAAATCACAAACTTGTGTTCAAGATTTAGTCGTATATTGTATAATGTTGATACCTCTCTTACACCAACTTCGTGTTTCGCAGCTCGGTTTTACCTTAGCTCCTCAAAACGTTCGAAAACAGGTGCAAAAGACGAATTTCTTGACACCTGCACCGCCACCTACGAGATCTTCCTCAGCAGTTGATGAAACAGGAGCTGAAGAATTAGCCACAAATTTGATAGAAAATAAATGGGTAAAGATATTTTTATGGTTTGTCATTTTGTCCAAACCTTATTTTTGTTTAAGAAATAAGCTAAGATTATCTTTTTGTTCATAAAACACTACTAACATTACATGTTATTAATTGAAGAAAACTACTGTGTGTGTGTGTATATATATTTACCGGCATTCCGGTACGTTTATTAAAAGGAAAGAGGCTTTTCTTGGCTTGGGATGGTCAAGGGATGGGATGGGGTAACAAATAGCAAAGGAAATTTACAGCAGAGTTCCGAAACATTTCTTTTCAAAAAGAAAGACCTGTGTGTGTGTGTGTATATATATATATACAGGGCGTCCCAAAAAAATGTATACACACTTTAAATACTTATAAAGGCAGTGTTTATTAAAATACATTTCATTTTCAAAATGTAATAGAATCTACAGACATTATTTAATTGTTTTGTCAACGCCTGTTTTCAAACTGACGTCCGTTCTGGTCCAGGCACTGCTGATAACGCGAAGCAATGGAATCGCAAACATCACGAAACATTTCGTTTGGTATTTGTGTGCATTCTCGTTCAATGGCTGCTCTCAATTCAGCGACTGTTGCAGGTTTTATAGCGTAGACTTTGTCTTTTAAGTATCCCCATAAAAAAAAGTCTAGTGGTGTGAGGTCTGGTGAACGCGGAGGGTATTCTACGAAACCCCTTCGTCCAATCCACATCCACATCGTGCCAAGTACCACTCGCAATACTCCACTCTTCGGTCCGGATCATCTTCATTAATAGCATGGACTAATCTTGGAATGTAACTTTTCCATTGACAGCGCTTCAAAATGCGTTGGACAGACGATTCTGAAATTCCTACCTCACGCTTGCCGCACAGATTTTCTTGGACTTTGGTGATACATTTCCAGTACTCTTTCTTGCTTTGTGGGGCTTGTCGATGTCCGTGGTCTTCCGGAACGCGTCTTGTGGACATTCTGAACAGTTCCATCGGCTTCAAACTTATCTCTAATTCGAGTGATGGTAAGTCGCGTTGGTGGATCTGTTTGAAACTCCCTCCTAAACTGTCTTTGCACTTCAACTGCGTTTTCACACTTCCAGTAGCATTTTAGAATGAATTTCCTTTGTTCAAAGCTTAGTCTGACTGCCATTATTAATTCTAATGGGTTTAACTTGGAAAGAAAGAAACATCAATTGAGCTATCAGCTGTTAAAGTGTGTATACATTTTTTTGGGACGCCCTCTATATATATATATATATATTGTGCAGTAATAATTTACATATATACAATATGTGTATAACACCTCCCCCCTATTTTTCTTTTATTGTATCTGAGAGACTTAAAAAGTATTGTGTACGTGAACGGGCGGCGCACTCTCGAAATATTAAAACCAGATTTCTCGTGTCCTCAATAACAAAGAGCCTCGTGAACTGCGCGTCCAGCTCTGACTGGACGCGAGAGGAGAAAACTTTCAACAATCTCTTTAAGGCTCTTACACCGTTCGTTTTAACTGTTTTGTTATCATTTATATCATTTTTACACTGATTTATCACTTGACAAATTACTATAATAAATGTAGTAAGGCCCGTAATTTTTTGCACAATTTCTTTTTTAATGCTGTTTATATCACAGTAAAACCTTTAAAAAATAGTGATGTACCAGAAAATAAGATATTTGGCCCTTCAAAAATGGTCTCTTCATCAGTTGATGTCATCATTTAAAAGCCAAAAAGTTTTGTTTTCTAATACATTAACTTATTGCAGCTTCTACTACCATCATGTATTAGTGGGTGATTATACTTCATATATGTAAATAGATAGATAGATAGATAGATACAGCAGATAGATAGATAGGTAGATAGATAGATACAGCAGATAGATAGATAGGTAGATAGATAGATAGGTAGATAGATAGATAGATACAGCAGATAGATAGATAGATAGATAGCCTCAGTCAAAAGTTTTCGGTAGCTTTAAAATTCCGTCACATATGTTTAAATGAAAGTTTTAATAGTTTGTTTTATAGTGGTTGTGTAAATCTAACTCTAAAACGTTCAATATCATTGTCGAGTAGCATTTGAAAAAGAGCTTTTGGATCTGTTTTCCACACTCATTGAGTGTCGCGCTTCACTTCTGTGATTTTAGGGTGATAAAAGTTGGTGAATTAGTGTACAAAATGGTACAAAGAAGAGAGTTAATCAAAGGTGAAAAGGCTCAAATAGTACCTACTACTGTTATCATAAGGATTTTCCCAGTTTGCAGTTGCAAAGCAATTAAAATGTTCAAGATTTGCTATTCAAACCACATTAAAGGTGCTGTAAAGAGCCTATAGTAAGCGTTATGCCAATACGTATTGAATTGGACGGAAAGGGTGACAAGTAGACCTCTGTTTTGATCTAACAGAAAGATATGGAAACAGCTGTTTCTGCAAGCACACTCTTGCACTCAGAAGAAGCCTTAATAAAGAAGGGCTCAAAGGATGTAAGGCAAGAAAGAGGTTCAGCTGTCGGAGACCGTTCGCAAAAAGATGTTGCAGTAAGCAAATAGATTAAAGTTGGACCTCTGAGGATTGGGCTAAAGTGCTTTGATTTGACGAAAGTAACTTTGAGGTAACTGAAGTAGTCTTAACATGCAGTGTGACTATTCTTTTTACCAACAAGTGCCTTGATGAGTAATAGTTCATCTGTGTGCTATGTACAATTATTCAATTTTATTTTGCAGGTTTTTTGCAACTTCAGGTCCAACTTTCGTAAGAGCAAGAGAAACCTACAATAATAATTGTCAAATTTGGAGGAAGTATCATTATGGTCTTGGGATGCATGTTCTCATCAGGCGTTCGCAAGCTGCTTTTATGTTAATACTGATAGGAAAAGTCTTGAAGCCCTTTATCGGCAAATATTTCCAGAAACGATGAAATCTGACCATTTTTCAATACCACGTGTCATTGAAAGTACACATGCGCTATATCGACTGGCCTTGTTAGTCTCCAGACATGAATCTATTGAACATTTATGGACAAATCTAAGGAAAAATATTAAAAACCAGGTGTTCATCGAAATCCGAGTTACATGAAAAAATAAACAAGGAATAGGATAGGATCGGCAGTGACATTTGTAAGCGGCTAAAAGACATTCTGCCTCGAAAGGCTAAAGAATTAATAAAAGTGAATGGAAACGTTATCAAAACCTTGGTTAACCTTGGTTTTGCTTCCGCCCAAAATGCTCAGTCTGACGAAGGTCAAGCTTGTCACTAAGACCCACAGTTCAACGTGGAATCCGAACCACACCCCACCAGCAGCCCAGCGTCTTAACCACTAGGCTACCTAGGGTAGCCATTTATCTACCAACCAAATTTTTTTTTATTGTGTAGGAGGATGAACAGCTGGGTTTTGCTGCGCGCCACCTGCCGTCACCGGGTCTTGATCCCGGGGCCGATGGATTCGTAGTCAGCGACGCTAACCACTACACCACCAAAATCTTATCAAAATGAATAATTCCACTGACCTGTCTTAACTTTGTGACAGTACGTTATACTTTTGACTGAGGCTATATATATATATATATATATATATATATATATATATATATATATATATATTAGTGATGTAACGGATGTCAGAATTTACGCATCCGCGGATGCGGGTGCGGATATCTATAAGAAAAGATTAGAGTTTCGATTCCCGACATTATTAACATGTTTTAGGTGTCTATAAAGTAAAAACCTTTGGTCACTTTATAAAGAACTACAAATTGATCACTTCACAAACAAAGCCATATAGTTAAACAATCATACTATGTACAATATAGAATGTACATTGTACAATACATTTGTACTTACCAATAATAGTGATGCTATGGTATACTCTTTCAATATACGTAGTATTTACGAATTTTAGCCACACTGATTAGCGTAAGTAGTATGTTACCAGGATGCAGGACGAGGACCCAACTCGCATCCCAAAACCTGAGTTTTACTTATGAACGTACGAGGACCACTCAATATATTTTGCCCCAACTTTTTTTTTTTCCTTCCAAGTTTCCTTATAAGTTCCAGAAATTTTGTACATAAGTAGTTACATACCTTTTTTAAAAGTTTTTATTTTTTCACATAGTCCATCCTTTTCTACGGCTTTCCTCCACCTCGAAACAAGGGACTTTATTCCTTGCTGGTAAAAGTCCGCTGGGTTCCGCTGGAGCCACCACTTAACCTCCTCAACAACCTCATCCTCACTCTGAAACTTTCTTCCACGAATAGCATCTTTCATTGGCCAAAACAAATGGAAGTCTGAAGGTGCCAGATCCGGGATGTATGGAAGGTGGGGTAACACAGTCAAGCGCATTTTTGTGATGGCCTCTCTTGTTTCCAAACTATTGTGTGGTCTTGCGTTATCGTGCAAAGGAAGGACGTCTTCCAGTTTTCTCTCCGGTCAAACTCGCTTTATACGTCTCTAGAGTCTCTGTAGGGTAGCAATAAATGCTTCTGAGTTGATTGTTTGTCCTTTCTTCATAATGTCCACCAGAATCATCCCTTTCATGTCCCAGAAGATGGTGGACATAATCTTTCCTGCAGAGGGAGCCATTTTGAACTTTTTTTTGTGTAGGGAGTCTGCGTGATGTCACTCCATGGATTGGCGTTTTTTCAGGTTCAAAGTGGTGTATCAAAGTCTCATCCCCAGTCACAATTCGTGAAAGGAAGTCACACCTTTCTGTCTCTTATCGAACCAACGACTCAGAAGCAATTTCTTTTCTTTGGGCTTTGTGATCTTCAGTCAGTTCGCGAGGAACAAACCGTGAACACACTTTTGAGTATCCCAGTTGCTGAATTATCGTATTCACACTTCCTTCATTAATTCCTAGCTCCAGTGATAACTCCTTGTATGTGACGCGCTGATTTGATCGAATGATGCTGTTAGCACGTTGCACAGTGTGAGATATCACAGCCGATGCCGGGCGACCGCTGCGTGGCTCATCATCGAGGCTGGTTGTCCTTCTCTCCGATGATCTCACACGTTTAGACCGGCGTCCAACTGTGCTTCGATCAAAAACAGCATCTCCGTAAACGTTTTGTAGATGTTTGTGAATATTTCCAACTGTTTCCTTCTCTGCGGTTAAGAACTCGATAACAGCTCTCTGTTTACGACGCACATCACTGTCAGACGCCATTTTCGAAACTGCGTTAACCATCGGTTTTATACAAGGGCGTTTTTTTATACATCGGTTTTATACAAGGAGGGGAGGTTCAAACTGGGAAAATGCAGTTATGTGAAGCGCAGAAAGTTCAAACTTACTGCCCAAAAGACATTTCATCCCCATAACCTATTATTTATCTAAGAAAAAAAGGTGGGGCAAAATATATTGAGTGCCCCTAGTAGTAACATTTTTGTTCATTAAGTGCAATTAGCATCCAAAATAAATAATTTAAAAATGTGTCTACATTATTTTGAATTGTCATGTATACTGTATATAGCCTATATGTACAAGGTATTATGAAATTATGTTTCATAAATTAGTATACATATTCAGGACGTCAAAGTGAACAAAAACGTTCCTATGAACATAAATCCACAATCACTTCGTTTACGAGATACACTTCTTTTTTTTTTTTTTGCCGAGGAACGATCCAATTAAAATGAAAGTCATTAAAGTTTATCAAAGTTTATTTACACAAGTGCTCAAAATGGTTTCCCTGCATTGAAACGTAATCCCTTATTTCCCTTATATACATATATATATATATTATATATATATATATATACATTTAACTGCAATGACCGCGCAGTATATTAACGTATAGAAACGACGTAAGTATAGAGGAGTGTTCTGCACACGAGGAAGAGAAATAACAAACAAATGAAAAATAAGGCACCCGCCCGGGAATCGAACCCAGGATCGATATAATGCGCAATCTCAGCCTCGTAAACAGTTATTTCATCCAAAATAGTCTCGCTACTAAATAGAACGATATCGTCCACGTCGGGGACATTATTTAAGTCTTCTACGGTAAAAACTGTCGCAAAAAAGTCATTAAAAATACCCGCCATCGCCTGAGGGTCAGAAGCCAAAGCGCCATTAACATCCACTAGAGGGCCTATGTTATCTTTTACCGGCTTACGATTATTAACGTATTCAAAAAACTTTTTTGGATTATGTTTACTATCCGCAGCTATAAGTATCTCTAAATTACGCTTAGCATTCCTAACTGATCTTTTAACCTGACGTCTAAGCTCGATATATCTATTAAAGTTAGCTGCCGTGCCATTGCGCTTATTAATTCTATACGCTCTATTACGCTCGTTTATGAACTCGCCTACTTCCCTAGTCCACCACTTCGGCCTACCACGATTTCTAACGCGCTTGGGCCTACGAGGAATAAACTCCCTTTCAATATTCCTAAAACTTTCTTTAAACGCCACCCAACGCAAATTTGTGTCATTACCCATAAATAAGTTATCCCAGTCCACTACTCTCATCCTATCCGCAAAACTATCAAAATTAGCCCTACGAAAATCAGGGACTTCTATTACGTTACTATCCTGAGTGTTTTCTATCAATAACTTAAACCTAAGAATTTGATGATCGCTACATCCTAAACTCTCGCCTACTTCTAAACCTTCGACTATATTCTCGCCATTCGTCATCACCAAATCTAAGATATTATCACCGCGCGTTGGTTCGGTAACTATCTGTCGTAAAAAGTTATCGTCCATAAACTCAACCAATCTCAAACCCTCTTCATTACCCGTAAAATTCTCGTAATTAACATTAGGGCAGTTAAAGTCTCCGACAATTATACTATTCCGATTGTCAATAAAATTACCAAGAAGTGAGTAAAATCTAGTATCTGTATCGAGGGGTTGAACGGGAGGTCTATAAACAACGACAAAATTAAAACTAATACTACGCGCCCTAACTTCAACACAGATCGCATTAATTGCTGCCGGAAAATCTAACTTAACCTCGATAGCCCTAAGGGAATTACGAATGTACAGCAAAACGCCGCCTCCAAAAATATGTAACCTATCATTAGTAAAGAGTTTAAAACCTGGTATATCAAGTTCCCCCAACAAGTCCCGAGTCACGGTATTTAACCAAGTTTCAGTGATAGCAACTATATCATAGTTGCCGGAATAAATTACCGCCTTAAATTCATTTAATTTATTTCTAATACTACGCGCGTTGCAATAAAAGACGTTTAAGTTATTTTTTACCACGGGCCCGCGTTTTAAACTATTTATCACGTCGGGCCCGCGTTTCCCGGACCCACAACGTTTAAAGAAGGCTTCGACCTATACAGCTTTCGCACGTTTTCGTCTATTAACCTACCTAGCCTAGCATTACCTATTTCATTAAAATGCACCCCATCTTTTATAAAAAGGCTAGGATCATTGAATTCGGACCACAGCTTTACGAAGGGTACACTTTCCTCAGCACAAATCTCTTCTAATTTGTTATTCAAAAATATTGTTTTTGACGTAATTCTAAGACCCAACCCGTGCCTAGGGGTAATACCTAGAACTAAAGACCTATCTGACCTCGCCTTCAGGGACCTAATTAACCCCCTATATCTCTCCAAAAGGTCAGGCACTCTCGTATCGGGCCTATACGAGTCGTTGCCTCCTACCATCGTCACCAACATTGAGTGACGGGAAGCAACGTCAACCCTATCCACTTCGTCTCTAACTCTGTCGCCAGCTGTTATCTTCCTTCTTCTATGTGTTTATCCTGGCTATAGGGTCGCCAACTGTTAACCCCCCCTTTATGGCCCTTTTTCGGTTCGGATTCGACGGGGGTTCTAGTTAGGGAGGCAAGCAACGGATATTTCTTCTGATACTTTTCTTCTATAATTTTCTAATTCTTTCTCTGATACTTTATAACTTTTCGACTTTACTAAGTTCCTCTGACGATGATCCAACTCGAGGGGGAAAATAAAAAGTTTCTCTTACTGTAAATTTACTTCTTAAAAATATACAGGTACTGCTCTGAATTTACAGGGGTAGAGGTTCGACCTCTTTCGACCATAGCTCAGGCCGGAATCTAAAAATATTAAGGAGGCAAGGGGCCTCCGCCCCTCCCCGCAGCGAAGCTGCTAACAAGGGGAGTCTCTTAGCAGTGACCAAGGCAGGCAGAGTCTCGTAATGAAGTGTCCTTCATTTTACAAATACATGTATAAAATATGCCTGAATGTTGGGGGATGGCAGTTGGAGGTTAAGTTTCCCCCCTTTTAAACACGATCAGGTGTTTGAAAGTTTCCAAATAAAAATAAAAAAAAAAAATAAAAATAAAAACTAATCTTATTTTTTTTTGCCACGTCTTCATTTCTGAAGGCGATATCATTTTTGTTTGGGTTTATTACAATTATGATTTCGATTATGGATTACTTCCCATTCGCTTATGATTGTCCCTTACAATTCTATTAAAGTACATTCTTACATTATATATAAAGTCATTACATTCAATTATAGTTTCATTGAAGTACATTACGTCGTTACCATTCTTACAGTGTTTTTATATATATATGGTTAGATTATATGGTTAGATTATATGGTTAGATTATATGGTTAGATTATATGGTCAGATTATATGGTCAGATTATATATGGTTATTATATATATGGTTATTAGTACAACACAAGTACATGAGACATGACAAGATAATTTATATACAACATAATATGTTATATTACATTATATGTTATAGATTTGGATCAGAGCGAAAGATGTTTATCTTAGAAACGTTCGGTTCTGCTGATTCGCAAATTTGAGCATTTAACTACTGTAAGCCTAATGAATGCCTTGAAGGTTCAACGCACTTAAAAAAAATAAATAAAAAAAAAAATATATGTGGACGTATTTTACATGTACATAATCCAATGGGTTGTGTGCGTAATATAGAGACGCGTAAAATATGGACTGATAGGTTGATAGGTATCAGTAGACAATAGGTAGGAAACAACATAACTAATGATGTATAGAGAATGAAGTTTCTTTTTTCTTTTTATTATTATTCTTATTATTATTATTATTAAGGAATTTACCATACATTCAATACGGAAGATGTCCAAATACTAAACACGTGATTCAGTGTTCAAGGTATGGAAAACGTGAAGAGAATTAAGTTACTTTATGACGTCATAGTTATTAAATTTGTACGTATAATACAAATCATTATTAGGAAGATTTACAAGAACGAATTAGAGGCAAAGAGTTATATGCAATGTGTATGCATAATCTAGGGACGAGGGTGAGATGCAAGACAATCATAATTAATTAATAACTTCTATAACAAATAAAAATGGATACGACTAAACCATAGGTATGGTAGATCGTAGGGTTTTGACACGATCAAGATAGGAAGCCACAAGTAAAATTACTATCCAAACTCGCGTTAAGCGATTTTGGTTCTTATGTAAAAATGAATATTGATTATTCATTTCATTTTTACATTGCTCTCCCCTTTTAAAAAAAAACGATATTTATACAATAATCTAATAGGGTACCATTAATACAATACAAATGAGAAAATAACATCCTAACTACTTCAAGTTAGATGACGAATTTTTTTCTTTACATTACAAATTTTATACAGAGCAAGTGAGTTATTATATAATAAAAAAAATTCAAAGATTAATACTTCAATTTTAGACAAACAATTACGCTAGACAAAGAAAGATATTGTTAAATTTTTTACAAAATTTTTATTTTTCTGTGGGAAAAAATTATGTACATAATGAATAGTAGGTAAAAGGAAAAAATATAAATTATTTTCCAAAGTTACCCTGATCGTGCAGTCTATAACTAATTTTATTGACTATTGTAGGTAAAAAATCGAATTACGTAATGGATGATGTATAGACCTGTGGTCTAGTGTGTATTTGTGTGTATTAGATACAAAGTGTGTATCATAACTTTGAGGGACAGACTAGCGGAAAGGATTCTTAAATTAACTGAATAAATGCCTGAGCAAAAATTTATATATAGTAAGCAAAAAGGCTTAGGACTATATAAATAGCAGAGTTAGCACCTACACGCTATGAAATAGTTTGTGATATCGAATGATTTTAGAATAAGGTTTGTATATATAGTATATATAGTGTGCATACATACGTGTGTATGTGTAGAGATTTGGAAGGTTTTTGAATTAACAAAGTTTAAAAATAATGTATAATAATTTAAGATGGGTTTTAGGGTTATAAAATCTTTTGAGTCAATTATTGTTGTTATTATTATTATTATCATTATTATTATAAAATCCTTTAAGTTCAAGGTCGTATTTAAGTATTTAATTAAATCAGTTCCACGTATTAAGGTAATACAAAGAAATGTACTTAGAGGACTTACAATTGATGAAAGTAAATCTCACGGTTTAAAAATTGAATTTTTGAAGATGGAATTAAATTCGACGTAACATTCCTAGCTATATATGAACTATATAAACATTAACCAGAAGTATCGGTACGATATAATTGAATTAAGAAAATTAAGAATACAAATTAACAATAGAAACCAATTTATGCATTTTAATGAGCTAAACATAATTTTATAATATTCTTAAAAATAAAAGTAAATCGAACCTTAGATGAGTTTCGGCCAAGAATAAAAAGTGTTATTGAAATGGAAGGAAAGCATTTCGAACAATCTTTTCTTTTAATAATTTCAGGTAAATTTTACATTAAAAATTATCTCATATACTAAAAAAAAATATTAAAAAGGTTTAATAATTTTTTGCATGTTAAGTAGAAAAATCATACTCTTTCGTTGAATGTTGATAGAATTTGAATTATTTGATATTTTAGTCTGAAAACTTGTTTGCATATGATAAATACATATGTTTTATTGTGTAGAAGTTTATTAAAATTAAATGACAAAAAAGAATAAACACAACTGAAATTTAGGGTGTGCGGTCCTACGGGTAAATTTCCCGACCATACAGAGCAAGATAAATTAGGTACATGATCGATTAATTGTTACACAACTATTATTATCACATATACATTACAATGATTACCAAATCGTTACATACAATTGTAAAAACTGTTTTGGGTTACAAACAACCAAATGTCATTTCACCTATATATTTTTATACGCAACAATGGCATAAAAAAAGAAAAGACAAATCGGTCCATTTCCCTCTTACAACAAAACAAAGAAAGGTTCTCTTTACAACACAAAAAAAGGTTGAATTAAATTCTCTTAACTTACAAAGAAAAAGTTGAATTCAATTGATTGCATTGAAATGACTTGGGACTTAAAAACTGACTTCTTCAAAACTAACTTCTTCAAAACTAACTTCTTCAAAACTAACTTCTTCAAAACTAACTTCTTCAAAACTAGGGCGGTTGTCCCTCTTGGATGCAACCTATTGACTTGACCTCTTACCAAGTATTTCTATAAATCTCTGGGGCGGTTGTCCCTTTTGGCGCAACCTTCTGACTTGACCTCTTATCAAGTATTTCTATAAATCTCTGGGGCGGTTGTCCCTTTTGGCGCAACCTATTGACTTGACCTCTTATCAAGTATTTCTATAAATCTCTGGGGCGGTTGTCCCTTTTGGCGCAACCTTCTGACTTGACCTCTTATCAAGTATTTCTATAAATCTCTGGGGCGGTTGTCCCTTTTGGCGCAACCTTCTGACTTGACCTCTTATCAAGTATTTCTATAAATCTCTGGGGCGGTTGTCCCTTTTGGCGCAACCTTCTGACTTGACCTCTTATCAAGTATTTTCTATAAATCTCTGGGGCGGTTGTCCCTTTTGGCGCAACCTTCTGACTTGACCTCTTATCAAGTATTTCTACAAATCTCTGGGGCGGTTGTCCCTTTTGGCGCAACCTTCTGACTTGACCTCTTATCAAGTATTTCTACAAATCTCTGGGGCGGTTGTCCCTTTTGGCGCAACCTTCTGACTTGACCTCTTATCAAGTATTTCTATAAATCTCTGGGGCGGTTGTCCCTTTTGGCGCAACCTTCTGACTTGACCTCTTATCAAGTATTTCTACAAATCTCTGGGGCGGTTGTCCCTTTTGGCGCAACCTTCTGACTTGACCTCTTGTCAAGTATTTCTATAAATCTCTGGGGCGGTTGTCCATCTTGGCGCAACCTTCTGACTTGACCTCTTGTCAAGTATTTCTATAAATCTCTGGGGCGGTTGTCCATCTTGGCGCAACCTTCTGACTTGACCTCTTGTCAAGTATTTCTATAAATCTCTGGGGCGGTTGTCCCTTTTGGCGCAACCTTCTGACTTGACCTCTTGCCAAGTATTTCTATGTCTCTGGGGGCGGTTGTCCATCTTGGCGCAACCTTCTGACTTGACCTCTTGTCAAGTATTTCTGAAACTGACTTGAACGCTTGTCAAGTATTCTGAACTGTAACTGGAACTCTTATAAAGTATTCTTGAAACTTAACTGTCTAACTTGAACGCTTGTCAAGTATTCTGAAACTTAAATTATCTAACTTGAACGCTTGTCAAGTATCTTTATAAATCTCTGGGGTTTGGTTATCCCTTTTGGATGCAACCAACTGAAAACTGATTTCAACTTATTTGCAACGAAAACTGACTTCAAAACTGTCTTGCAACTTCTTTGCAACGAAAACTGACTTCAAAAACTGTCTTGCAACTTCTTTGCAACTAAAACTGACTTCAACACTTCTTTGCAACTAAAACTGACTTCAACACTTCTTTGCAACTAAAACTGACTTCAAAACTTCTTTGCAACTTTTTTGCAACTAAAACTGACTTCAAAACTGACTTGCAACTTCTTTGCAACTAAAACTGACTTGCAACTTCTTTGCAACTAAAACTGACTTGCAACTTCTTTGCAACTAAAACTGACTTGCAACTTCTTTGCAACTAAAACTGACTTGCAACTTCTTTGCAACTAAAACTGACTTCAAATATCTCTCTAAATCTATAAACTCTCTGTAAACTCTCTCTCTCTTAATTTGCAAGTCAATCCAATTCAGTAATTGAAAAAAATTTGCAAACAAAAATATAAAATGTAAACACATTTCACTCTGGTATTATTATGTTTGGTACATAAAATAAAATTATTCTATACTGAATATAACAGTGAAAATAACTTAAATTAACTCTCTTTTGAAATTAACTCTCTTTTTTTTAAATTAACTCTCTTTTCGAAATTAACTCTCTCTTTTCGAAATTAACTCTCTCTTTTCGAAATTAACTCTCTCTTTTCGAAATTAACTCTCTCTTTTCGAAATTAACTCTCACTTTTCGAAATTAACTCTCTCTTTTCGAAATTAACTCTCTCTTTTCGAAATTAACTCTCTCTTTTCGAAATTAACACTCTCTTTTCGAAATTAACACTCTCTTTTCGAAATTAACACTCTCTTTTCGAAATTAACACTCTCTTTTCGAAATTAACACTCTCTTTTCGAAATTAACACTCTCTTTTCGAAATTAACACTCTCTTTTCGAAATTAACACTCTCTTTTCGAAATTAACACTCTCTTTTCGAAATTAACACTCTCTTTTCGAAATTAACACTCTCTTTTGAAATTAACTCTCTTTTTGAAATTAACTCTCTTTTTGAAATTAACTCTCTTTTTGAAATTAACTCTCTTTTTGAAATTAACTCTCTTTTTGAAATTAACTCTCTTTTTGAAATTAACTCTCTTTTTGAAATTAACTCTCTTTTTGAAATTAACTCTCTTTTTGAAATTAACTCTCTTTTTGAAATTAACTCTCTTTTTGAAATTAACTCTCTCTTGAAATTAACTCTCTTGAAATTAACTCTCTCTTGAAATTAACTCTCTCTTGAAATGAACTCTCTCTTGAAATTAACTCTCTTTTGAAATTAACTCTCTTTTGAAATTAACTCTCTTTTGAAATTAACTCTCTTTTGAAATTAACTCTCTTTTGAAATTAACTCTGTTACACTAAGAAAAATGTATCACTAGTGTCTGAAGTGTTCACTGTGTTTCTTGTAAATTCTGACTTAATACTCATTATTAACTGTTAATAATACTGACTTTTCAAGTGTTTATAAATTACTTAAAAAAAACAAAATGTACTTAACAAAAGTTCTACTGGCAAAATCCTCAGAGACGTGTCCTGAAGACGTCTTGCTGGCTACTTCTTCTTGGATGAAAACTAGGCGTGAAGAACTTGGAGTCGTGACACACCGGTCAAGGGTGGATGTTACGAACTAGAAGTCGTGACACGCCGGTCAAATGGTTTTATCCTGATAAATCTTCTTCTTTTATAAATCTTCTTCTTTTATAAATCTTCTTCTTTTATAAATCTTCTTCTTTTATAAATCTTCTTCTTTTATAAATCTTCTTCTTTTATAAATCTTCTTCTTTTATAAATCTTCTTCTTACCCTGGTAAAGGGTCGCCAGCTGTTATCGTCCTTCTTCTATGTGTTTATCCTGGCTATAGGGTCGCCAACTGTTAACCCCCCCTTTATGGCCCTTTTTCGGTTCGGATTCGACGGGGGTTCTAGTTAGGGAGGCAAGCAACGGATATTTCTTCTGATACTTTTCTTCTATAATTTTCTAATTCTTTCTCTGATACTTTATAACTTTTCGACTTTACTAAGTTCCTCTGACGATGATCCAACTCGAGGGGGAAAATAAAAAGTTTCTCTTACTGTAAATTTACTTCTTAAAAATATACAGGTACTGCTCTGAATTTACAGGGGTAGAGGTTCGACCTCTTTCGACCATAGCTCAGGCCGGAATCTAAAAATATTAAGGAGGCAAGGGGCCTCCGCCCCTCCCCGCAGCGAAGCTGCTAACAAGGGGAGTCTCTTAGCAGTGACCAAGGCAGGCAGAGTCTCGTAATGAAGTGTCCTTCATTTTACAAATACATGTATAAAAATATGCCTGAATGTTGGGGGATGGCAGTTGGAGGTTAAGTTTCCCCCCTTTTAAACACGATCAGGTGTTTGAAAGTTTCCAAATAAAAATAAAAAAAAAAAAATAAAAATAAAAAATAATCTTATTTTTTTTTGCCACGTCTTCATTTCTGAAGGCGATATCATTTTTGTTTGGGTTTATTACAATTATGATTTCGATTATGGATTACTTCCCATTCGCTTATGATTGTCCCTTACAATTCTATTAAAGTACATTCTTACATTATATATAAAGTCATTACATTCAATTATAGTTTCATTGAAGTACATTACGTCGTTACCATTCTTACAGTGTTTTTATATATATATGGTTAGATTATATGGTTAGATTATATGGTTAGATTATATGGTTAGATTATATGGTCAGATTATATATGGTTATTATATATATGGTTATTAGTACAACACAAGTACATGAGACATGACAAGATAATTTATATACAACATAATATGTTATATTACATTATATGTTATAGATATGGATCAGAGCGAAAGATGTTTATCTTAGAAACGTTCGGTTCTGCTGATTCGCAAATTTGAGCATTTAACTACTGTAAGCCTAATGAATGCCTTGAGGTTCAACGCACTTAAAAAAAAAATAATAATAAAAAAAAAATATATGTGGACGTATTTTACATGTACATAATCCAATGGGTTGTGTGCGTAATACAGAGACGCGTAAAATATGGACTGATAGGTTGATAGGTATCAGTAGACAATAGGTAGGAAACAACATAACTAATGATGTATAGAGAATGAAGTTTCTTTTTTTCTTTTTATTATTATTCTTATTATTATTATTATTATTAAGGAATTTACCATACATTCAATACGGAAGATGTCCAAATACTAAACACGTGATTCAGTTTTCAAGGTATGGAAAACGTGAAGAGAATTAAGTTACTTTATGACGTCATAGTTATTGAATTTGTACGTATAATACAAAGCATTATTAGGAAGATTTACAAGAACGAATTAGAGGCAAAGAGTTATATGCAATGTGTATGCATAATCTAGGGACGAGGGTGAGATGCAAGACAATCATAATTAATTAATAACTTCTATAACAAATAAAAATGGATACGACTAAACCATAGGTATGGTAGATCGTAGGGTTTTGACACGATCAAAGATAGGAAGCCACAAGCAAAATTATTATCCAAACTCGCGTTAAGCGATTTTGGTTCTTATGTAAAAATGAATATTGATTATTCATTTCATTTTTACATTAGTATTGGTTCGGCTTCCGTCAACCGTAGCCCTAACCCTGCCCTCATCAAGCGTTGCAAGTCTATCCGCTACCTCACGTACACTGCGTTTTATGTCAACTAATTCCTCCATGAACTCGCAAAAGAAACAAACTGATCTATCGGTAATCGCCATTGGACCGCCGTTATAATCCTTAAATTCCGAATACCACCGGTTAACCCTACACCTAACACACGACGCTTTCTGCGACGGCATCGCGGAGTTAAAAATTTAAACCGTCACAGGTATAATTAAATTCCGAATACCACCGGTTAACCCTACACCTAACACACGACGCTTTCTGCGACGGCATCGCGGAGTTAAAAATTTAAACCGTCACAGGTATAAGTTAAATTAAGCCGGCACGCTATGAAAACTTCTAAATCGCTAAAAACCACTAATTCAATTACTTAACTATAACAACGTAAATTTAAACGCAAGTATATAAAATTCAAAACTATCCAACAGTAAAATTCTCAGCAATATATAAAAGTAGATGCAAAATCAGAGAGCTCAGGAAATTTGCATGAATAAAATTCTTTAGACTTTTTGTTTGATTTGTTTCATCATTTGAACACTTATCAGTATAATATTGTTAATTAAATAGTTGTATGTACAAAATCGTTAAAGACTTTTCTCCCACCCTGTGTGTGTGTGTGTGTGTGCGTGTGTGTGTGTATATATATATATCTATAAACTTTCAATTTTGTATCACAGGAGGACTCAAATTGGAATGTTCGAGAAGTAAGTATAAAAATGTAGCAGATTTGAGATATTGCCAAAATATACATTTACTTTTTCCTCGCATTCTGAATGTTGTTACCTTTCAGTGTTCGTGTCCATAACTTTGTATTTTTAGCGTTTTCATTTCTTTCCCTATTTGCATGTACAGTATTTGGCTGGGCTTTATATATATATATATATATATATATAGAGAGAGAGAGAGAGAGAGAGAGAGTTGTACTCAGGTTTGTACGTTTTTGTCATCACGTGGTTTAATATAAGTGGTGTGTCATCTTTTATGTGTAAGCGAAGAACAAAGAGATAGAATGAAATGCTTTACTTCTTTGACTTTTGATAGTGTATATATGTGTATACAGTATTAGAAAAATGCATATTATTATTATTATTAGTAGTAGTAGTAGTAGTTTTGTGATAAAACAGCAGTAACAGTAGTTTTGTAAACTCTTGAATTTTACAATTACAATTTACATAAAGGAATTTGGTTTTGGCATTTATCTTAGTTTATCCTACTTTTTTTTAGTTTCTTACTTTTGCTTATACTTTTCTACTTTATGACAGCTCCGTTTGGCAGCTCTAAATAACCCTCGTACCGGCAGTGTGAGAAGACTTACGTCAACAGATTATGATTATGCTTGCTACAGGGAGGCCAGAAGCGCAGGATTAAGAGGAGTTTTCAGGTTAGGCCATAAACGGATGTTTAGGGTGAATGATGAATGAGTTGCGGGATGAATCTAAAAAATAATACAGTAAAACTCTTCAAAAGAATTGAAAATGGATTTACTCGATTAATTTATGGTCATCAGTTTAAAATAAGTCTCGAGATTGAAAGGAGACTTAAAAACAATAAAACCATATAAAGTCCACAGTATAGAGCAGAGTTTAGCAGCCGATGATTGGTATGTTTAAAATAATCAAGATGGTGAACGATTAATTATATTTTATTTATATTTCAGAGCGCTTTTGTCTGGACCAAGACACGAAGTAGCGTCTTTAGTTCGATCGGCGGACAGGCATCATCCTATTGTGAATTTGAGGGTAAAAAGAATAAGTTTTTCTTTACATTTTCTGTTCTTATTAAGTTCAAGGTGTAACTTCTTCCTGTAGGACTCTCTCATTTTATGGTGTGTGTGTGTGTGTGTGTTGTGTGTGTGTGTGTGTGTGTGTGTGTTTTGGTATCGTCTATTAAGTACTAGCGATCTTGGAAAAGTCGATGTTTTTCATCTAACATCTCTGATTCCACATAGTGACCATGACGAAAGATTTACGAATTGAAACCTTCATCGTCAGGAAAGACCTACTGATATTTCGCCGACAGAAAATTTCATCCACTTAACCTAACTGAACTTAACCAAACCCAACTTAATCTAATCCTAAAACTGGTCAATAAAATATCATATCGACGAAATAACAATAATTCGGTCAGTACCATAACCACAGTATCGAATTTGCTAAAATAAGATTCACAAAATTTCCAAATCAACAGAATTTCAAAAGGAAACTAAATAATGCTCAAGTTTCCTCTTGTGAGAAGAGCGAATCACCACCCAGAATTGCTCTGTGATAGATTAACGTTTCTTCTCACCTCGTTAATGTTATTTATTTATTTTTGAAAAACTGAAACGTCTTTCATTTTCAAGGAATAAAGAGTAGTATGGAACACACTCAGTGCTCCATCGGGTGTTGAAATTTATGCCAGGTTCTGTTAACTTTTATCTTGTCGTAGGGGGAAGGCATTTTTTACACACACACACACACACACACATATATATATATATATATATATATATATATATGAAGTTCAACAAAGAAAAATCCCAACTCATATGGTAACAAAAAGTAGCTACAAAATAAATGGTACAAAATACTGCACTGCAAGTGAGACATATAACACCAAACCCATAAGTCAGGGATCTTGGGGTAATAATTTCCTCTGATGTAAAATTCAGAGAACACTATAACGTTAAAATTACCTCTAAAAAATAATGGGAATTATCTGGAAGATCTTTGACAGTAGAAAAGCAAACATCATGCTGAAATATGGAAGAGTTTAGTCCTACTAATAATTGAGTATTGCTCAATACTCACAAGCCCATACAGAAAACAAGTAATTGCAAACACAGAAGCATTACAAAGGACTTTCACGTCTAAGATAGAGGAAACGAAAGGTGAAGACAAGTAGTCTCAACTACAATCTCTGAAGCTCTTCTCCCTGGAAAGAAGACGTGACGTGACACAATAATATTATATATATTATAATATATATATATATATATTATATATATATATATATATATATGGAAAATACTCGAGGGGTGTATCTCAAACTTCAGAAATGAAATAGAAATGAAATGAAATGAAATAGAAACACAATGAAATGAGAGCAAAGCTATTACAATTTACATAAAGGAATTTGGATTCGGTATTAAATCAGTTGCGAGGGGACAGGGGGGCCATGAAAACGAGAATGGAACGTACCCCCCTGAATAAGAGTCCCAAACTTCTTTAACGTGTTGCCGAAAGAACTGAGGAACCTCCAGCAAGCCAACCTGAATAATTTCAAGGACCAGCTTGTGTGTGTGTGTGTGTGTGTGTGTAGGGAGGAAGGACCAGGACAAGCACCCGCAAAAATGCCCCCCTACATAAGCAGGAGAGAGCCAAAATTAAGATCGTGTGTATATATATAATATCCTCACGAATTTTTCATCCTGACGAAAGTCAGGCTCTTCATCCCACCATGGACCTACAGCTTAACGTGGTGTTCGAACTATGACCCACCAAGGAAGTCTGAAATTACAAAGTCGTAAGGCATACTCGATTCTACGACCTCCCGATCAGTGGCCGAGAGACTTAACCACTCGGCGACCAATATACAGGGTGGCGCAAAAGCCGCGCACCATGGGAATTGTCAGTACTACCTATATTATTTTTTTTCTTTTAGGTAGGGGATGGCTGCGAAATTAACAATAGACGAGAGGGTGAGCTTGGTTTTAATGTATGGAGTACCAGGTACTATAAATCGATCAATCGCTAAAGAATTTAATAGAAACTACCCAGAGAGACCTCCAACTCATCAGGCAACCGTTGGAAGAGTAATTAATCGATTTAAAGAAACGGGAAGTGTTCATGACCGCCCGCATAGCGGTAGGCCGAGAACTTCAACCGACGAAGCAACAACAACAACAACAACAACAATAACAACAACAATGGTATTAGGTTATCTCTTACAAAGTCCAAAAAATTCGACGAGAAAGCTTTCTCAGGAGACAAGAGTCGACAGAAGATCCATTCAGCGAATTCTAAAGAAACATCATTTCCATCCCTAGAAAGTCCAACTTGTTCAGAACCTGCACGGTGATGATACAGACCGTAGAAAGGAATTTTGCGAATGGTTCTTACAACAACCCAACCTCATCCGTTGAATCATGTTTAGTGAGGAGGTGATATTTCACCTCAACGGAAATGTCGATAGACATAATGCACACTATTGGGCCAACGACAACCCACATTGGATGGAAGCGACCCATGTGCAACATGATCCACGGGTTTACATCGATTCGAAAAGTGTATCCAGGTTGATGGCCAGCAATTCGAACATTTACTTCAATTTGTCGTATGGTGCGGATAGCACCGCTGACTACGAATACACCGGCCCCGGGTTCGATTTCCAGTGACGGCAGTCGGCGCGCAGGAAACCCAGCTGTTCATCCTTCTATACAATAAAAATCGGTTGGTAGATAAATGGGTACCTTGGGTAGCCCAGTGGTTAAGACGCTGGGCTGCTGATTGGGGGTCGTCAGATCGAATTCGGGCGAGGACTTTGTAATTTCTGACTACCTGTATTGGGTCGTGGATCGGATTTTCAGTTAAGCTGTAAGTCTAAGGTCGAGCAACAAGTGGGACCTTCGTCAAAGTAAACAATTCGGGCGAAAGCGAAACTAAGGTTAACCGAGTGTGTGTGTGTGTATATAATTTCTGGTTTTCTCTCCCTCTATTTGCACAAACGTCAAACGTGATTGATCATTACCTTCATTTAAACTTCTTACCAAATTACAAGGCTTTGCTCTGGAACCCGCAATTTCTTTGCAATTCACTTTCCTACATCACCAATTTACTCACGTACAAATTTACCCAAATTATCGTAATACACTTACAATATTCATACAAATATTAAGATTACCAATAATTTCGCAAATGCTGATATTTTTAAGTATTATTCTAAAAGAATGAATGGGGCTTAGAATGACAGAAAAATGCTTTAATTAAATTTTCTCAGTCAAAAATTATTATCAACAGAATCCAAAAGTTATTATTATCATTATTATTATATTATTTGTATTATTATTATAGTCAATTTATTTTCTCACTTTTGCAATAGCCAAACTTCGATGTGAAGTTTATGGCTAATGTAATTATTTGAGTGAGTCGCAACAGTTACTTTGGAAAGTCTTGGTTTGAAGTGAAATAGTATTTTATTATTTGAAAATGAAATTGCTAAAATTTTATTAAAATCATATCTTCTCACTATCAAATTTGCTGGAATAAATCTTTTATTCTTAATTCCTTCAAGATTTACCGGATTATATGGTCTTCATTTATCAAGTAATAATTCAACATAAACTACAGTGGAATTAGTGTACAGGAAGTTGACAAAAGTAAAAAGACACAACGACGATTGTCATTAAGAACAAATGGCAAAGTTCATTAGTGGAATGCCAGAACGTGTATCAGCTTTGGATAATACAAAGGGGAAAGCAACACGATTCTAACTATAATTGATTCAGTAAATCTGTTATTATTTAGTGACTTTTATTATCAAATCAAAAACAAAGGGAAAACTTCTGTCAACCCTCTGCTATGTAATAGATATTAAATAAAGTCATTGTTTGATGCCCTGTTATCATTTCATAATGAAAACGTTCTAAAAATATTTTCCCAAACTAAAATCCTTTATAGATCCTAAACAAATGCGTCACTTCTGTTACTTTCATAATTGTTAGACAGTGACCAAAGGGTAATCATTTTAGTATTCGGAGCATCTAAATTGGCGTTACTCCCTTCTTTGCAGGGAGAGATCATCCTTTCTTCTTGGTCGGATGTCACAAGTGGAAGTGAAGGGCAGTTCTTAGAGACACCTTCGATTTTATCCTTCAATGGCAGAGACGTTCTTGAAGACGAACACTGGTATTTATTTGGAATTTAAAATTTCAGTGATAGTTCCATTGAACAGATCACCGTAATATATCGTAAGTGAGCTAATCCGAATTCGAGTTTGGAGCCACACATCAAAACTATGTTTATAGCGAACTTAAACATTTAATCAGTAGGACATTAATTAATGTTAATTTAGATAAAGTTAGTTACGTCATGTTAGGTTCATTTTAATATCAAGTTTAATGTTAAATATTTCCTCTAATTTTTCCAAATGTTTCATTTTTAATATTTTAAAAAATCTGTTATTTTTTTACGGATGACAGATATGAAGAATAATATTTTCTTAATGAAAATAATGCCATTGTTAATATAATACATAAGGATTTATTCAATGCTGAATGTTTAAATTTATTAATTTTTAGGCCTCTGAAGTATATATGGCATGGATCAACCAGGTATGGAGAAAGGTCCTCGAGCAACAACTGCAACGACTGGTCGGCAGATACTCCGAGGTCCTTCGGAATGTCTTCTCCTTTGGGATCAATGCGTCTACTGGGTCAGAAGAAAATGCCTTGCGACAACCCTCTGATCGTTCTTTGCATTGAAGGAACGAGTTCATTGCCGAAACGAAAGAAAAGGGAAGTAAATCCTCATTTTGTCAAGTCAAAAGTTGGACGAAAACTTTTCTCTATCGATGCAGTTGAAATCAAGAGCAATTCCTCGCTCGATTCTTTTAATTATATATATGTGACTTACCCGAAATACAGAGAAGAATCCATAAAAATAAACTCTTCGTCAAATAATGGGGAAACAGCAACTAAGGAAATGGTTTACTCTATCGTATCTGACAACAATAACACGTACGTAGAATTGAAAAATTTTGAAATTGACAATAAGAGCACTCATGGAAGTAAAACGAACGAAGTAATGTTTACTTCTCATAAAAACTGCAGTACGGGTATTGTGATTGACGAATACGATACTCCCGAAATTGTCGTGGATTCCAATGAAGAAAATTTCGTCGAAGATTTTACCGAAGATGAGGCACAACAGGACCTAAAGAAGTTGGCGCGAAAGGATAACCAAGAAAAATTAAAGGAGGCATTTTCTCCTCTGCATAATCCATTACTTCGGGATTAAAAGTTTGTTCTTTTAATCTTTGAATAAAGGAACCTAACTTGGTTTGTATATGTGACAATTATTAGGTGCAGAATAAAGCCAATAAGTAAACAAATATATATATATATATATATATATTCCTCTTTGAAGAGTGATAGTACAGTAGTTCCATATATCAATAAGTTTCCTTTCTATTTGAATGTCCTTTTGTCTAAAGTTAAAATTTTGTAAATCGTTAATACCTTTAGATCACAAGTACTTCACGCAAATAGCTGTTCACACTAATTAAATGCGAAAGATTGATAAAGGGGTAATTACCCTCAATTTCAGTCTTGTCTTTTACATTTTCTGCTAGTAATAACCTTTGTTTAAAGATCAACTAATATTCATATAGTCCTGTTTTAAAAATAAGCTAAAGGCACTCAATGAACAATTTACTGACGGTGGTTTGGTACTGAATTAATTTAGAGTAGGTGTATTTTGAAAGAAGCAAAAGTGTTTTCATTTTGAAGATGAACTTCTGTTGAATAGGTATGCGTGGTTATAGCTCTTCATCCTTCCGTCTTCCACCTTAATTTTTAACATTTGTTTTTAACAGGAGTTCATTTGAAGTTATAATAGAATTGCATAAAGATTTTTATGATAATCACGACTCTGTTCAGATCATTTTATTTAACAAGTGGAATTAAGTTAATACGAGGCACTTAACCTTTTGCTTTAAGGGAAAAGCTAGAATCCTTATTTTAGTAAATGGTATAAGGACTGTCGTATATACGAGCAAATCTGTTGTTATTGGCAAAATAAAATTGTGATACGTTAATTTAAACAAGCCTACATTTTATCGGCAACTGTATAGTGAAAATTATATATATACTAGCGATTAACAGTATCTGATGTAGTTATAGAGAGAGAGAGAGAGAGAGGATTTAGGCAAACGAAAAGGCCTACTAAATACGTCAGGGTATCGTAAATAATTCTTTATTGTTAAAATCCGGTTGTAAATACTTATAAAGAATGATTGTTGATAGTTATACTTATTCATAACTTTTATACAGATATATTCGTTATTCTTATTTTTTAATATAATTACGCAGTATAGCCCACCTATAATAGCTTACATATACGCATATCAAAACAACCCTTTCATTTTAAATATTTTGAACGTTTAGTAGCTAGTAATAAATAAGTTAGATGGGTCTATCCAAAGGATGGTTGGACGATATCGTTTAGTAAATTCTAAGCTTTATGTGTTGGGCTTATCCTGCGATGTTACTGCTCGTTCTCGTGTCGATGTAACATCAATGAGAATGTGAATGCATAATTTTTCTAAAAATTCTATCTAGTATAAGAAGATATTTTGGGAAGATACCGTTTCGTTACGGTAAGCTGAAAGCGTACGAATCACCTTTTTTTTCATTATACAGATCAAATTACGAAAGTTTAACTAAAATTGTGTATATAGGAAATGTGGACATCATCATAATTATGGTCATTGCTATTCTTTATGGAGAAATGTACAGGGTGTTTCAGGTCGACCCTATAAATATGGAAATGGGCGGAATTTGTAGTTTG
The DNA here is from genome assembly GCA_023014485.1 of Bathynomus jamesi. Lineage (NCBI taxonomy): Eukaryota > Metazoa > Arthropoda > Malacostraca > Isopoda > Cirolanidae > Bathynomus > Bathynomus jamesi. The sequence continues at coordinate 73,510 of JAJOZX010013309.1, read as the reverse complement.
TATTTGGTATTTGAGGTTTGTCATAGTAATTCCGCAACTAATATGAATGTTTTTTTTTTTATTGCAGGTGAATGGAAAATGATAAACTTCAGATACCAAGTACTAAATACATACTACAAATTCCGCCAATTTCTGTATTTCTAGGTCGACCTGAAACACCCTGTATTAAGAAAATGAGTTAATGAATTATAAGGGAAATGTTAAAAGCTGAAAAATAGCTTACTTACATACTACAATTCCTGCAAGTTAATTAGACTTAGTTAAATGTCGTTAATTTGAAAGTTAACTTTATTTTCAAAGCATCATACGTACGAGCAAGTGTTAATTATGCTCGTTATTCATGACGCTAATTAATAATGCGTTTTAAATTTAAATATACACATTTTAAATTTCGTCCATTCTTCAGTCCAGTATCGTAAATACTCACACAAATATCAAATCTAAATTATTTAACTATATTACATCTACCCACTGTGCTCATCTATTTACAGTACATTTTCCAAAGTCAGTCTATTAATTATATACGTTTAAAATTCATATCTTTCAAAGCTCGAATCACGTCGTTCGTTTTAGAATCTTTATGAAAGCAAAAGGACTCCTATTTAATTGTTTGTAACTCCTCTCTAAAATTAAGGACTTATCGTTCTTTTATTTATAAGTCTTCATATGATTAAGAAGACGGATTGTTTGTTATTCACTCGAGAATAAAGTGATCTTTCTCTCAAATGAATGAAACTCGAATCTGTTGTAAATATTCTTAATAGTCCTAAATCCACACCGCCTAATGTCTTCCCATAAATATATATATATATATATATATATATATATATATATAATATATATATATATATATATATATATATATATATATATATATATATATATATATATATATATATATATATACTTAGCACACAGTGTATACAAATTATGTCTTCCATATAAAATCGTTGTCTTCCAAAAGTAATTATTGCCTTCAAAAAATATATCTTTTAAATCCCTGACCCTCCATTGCACAAGTGAAAATTAACTCGACAGTGAGAGCTATTTTATAGATCTATATAAAAGACGTTAAAAACACGTAACCGTCTGTTATCATAGGAAGTGTTCAAACTCGCATGAATCTTATACTGTCGAATGGTGAATCGACAATACATAATCATCTATACTATAGGCAAAAGAAATAATGATATTATGTGTGCATGCAAAATGCCATGCATGATAAATTGCGTGTTTATATATATATATATATATATATATATATATGAGTATATTAAGCGTTTCATTTATAATCTGTAAATGTGTTTCATATTTCAGTACGTGAAATAAATGATTAATTTAGTCATGCATCCAAAACCTAAATATAATATTATTTTGCATGACATATATTTGCTTTTTAAGTTTTTAGTATAGTATTTTACATACAGTACTTACACACACACACACACACATACATACATACACATTACACACACACACACACACATATATATATATATATATATATATATATATATATATATATATATATATATATATATATATGAATTAGTATGACCACATGACATCAGTAAATAAACTACAACGTAAGACTCATGTATTTGTCCATCAATGTAAAAATTATTTCAAATAAAACTTCCCATCCATTTTTCAAGTTTTTTCATTCTTTTTCCTTTTGAAAAGTTACATTTTGCACGAAAAGATCCCAAAACTGCATTTATGTTAAGGACATAAAAAAAAAGAGTTTGAAAGAAGAATGTTCTTTAAATAAAATTAAAAGACTTGTAAAGGAATGTGCAACATGAAGACTTTATATTCTGTGTGTGTGTGTGTGTGTGTGTGTGTATACTCTAAAAAAAGAAATACACTTTGACAACTAGAACATACTTGGAGCCGACAGAACAGAAAGACGAAAAGGAGGATGTGCTATTTATACGCATTGAAAACATATGGCAAAAATGAGAGGAAGTAATTTGAAGAACTACGTAAAACTATTAGCAGCAAAGATTGAGAAATTTAACGTGATATTGATTGTAATATGTAGACGTCCGAACTACAAACTTATGAAATACTATTACGGAGGTAAAAAACCTGGTAAAAGTCTTTAACTCCCCAACCTTCAATATCATTCTTATAAAATACAAAAAGTTAGGAAGAAAAATACGAGGGCCACTCAATATATTGTGCCCCACCTTTTTTTTATCTTTCCAAGTTTACTTGTAAGTTCCAGAAATTTTGTACACAAGTAGTTACATACCTTTTTCACAAGTTTTTATTTTTCCACATAGTCTCCATCCTTTTCTACGGCTTTCCTCCAACTCGAAACAAGGGCCTTATTCCTTGCTGGTAAAAGTCCGCTGGGGTTCTGCTGGAGCCACCACTTAACATCCTCAACAACCTCATCGTCACTCTGAAACTTTCTTCACGAATAGCATCCTTCATTGGCCCAAACAAATGGAAGTCTGAAGGTGTCAGATCCAGGTTGTATGGAGGGTGGGGTAACACAGTCAAGCGCATTTTTGTGATGGCCTCTCTTGTTTGCAAACTATTGTGTGGTCTTGCGTTATCGTGCAAAAGAAGGACGTTTTCCAGTTTTCTCTCCGGTTGAACTCGCTTTATACGTCTCTGGAGTCTCTGTAGGTCTCCGAGTTGATTGTTTGTCCTTTCTTCATAATGAATCACCAGAATCACCCCTTTCATGTCCCAGAAGATGGTAGCATAACCTTTCCTGCAGAGGGAGCCATTTTGAACTTTTTCTTGCGTGGGGACTGGGAAGTCTGCGTGATGCCACTCCATGGATTGGTGTTTTGTTTCAGGTTCAAAGTGGTGTACCAAAGTCTCATCCCCAGTCACAATTCGTGAAAGGAAGTCATCCCTTTCTGTCTCGTATCGAACCAACGACTCAGAAGCAATTTCTTTTCTTTGGGCTTTGTGATCTTCAGTCAGTTCGCGAGGAACAAACCGTGAACATACTTTTGAGTATCTCAGTTGCTGAATTATCGTGTTCACACTTCCTTCACTAATTCCTAGCTCACGTGATAGTTCCTTGTATGTGACGCACCGATTTGATCGAATGATGCTGTTAGCACGTTGCACAGTGTGAGATGTCACAGTCGATGCCGGGCGACCGCTGCGTGGCTCATCATCGAGGCTAGCTCTCCCTCTCTCCGATGATCTCACACGTTTAGACCAGCGTCCAACTGTGCTTCGATCAACAACAGCATCTCAGTAAACGTTTTGTAGACGTTTGTGAATATTCCCAAGTGTTTCCTTCTCTGCGGTTAAGAACTCGATAACAGCTCTCTGTTTACGAAGCACATCACTGTCAGACGACATTTTCGAAACTGCGTTAACCATCGGTTTTATACAAGGGCGTTTAAAAGCGGTTTTATACAAGGAGGGGAGGTTCAAACTGGAAAAATCCGGTTATGTGAAGCGCAGAAAGTTCAAACTTACGGCCCAAAAGACATTTCAGCCCCATGGCCTATTATTTATCTAAGAAAAAAGGGTGGGGCAAAATATATTGAGTGCCCCTAGTATGAATAAATCATGAGAAGGGAGCCGCAAGGAGATCAGGAGCAGGCAAATATGCCGCTGGCTGTTGCAGATGAATTGATGTTAAAAAAGAAATAACAGAGAATACCAGAAAAATAACTGCCAAGATTTATTATTCACGAACAACAGAGCAACTTAATTGGTTACAGAAATATCACCAACTATAATACTAGATCACAACATTATCCAAATATTAACCAATATGAAAACAACACTGATGGAAATAATACACACGATGGAAAGAAGCAAATTTGAAATTTTTAGTTTAAACTCAAAGGCTATAAATCTAGAATTTATTACATCCAGCATGAAAATAATAGACTGTAAAACCATATTTTAAGGATAAGACAACGGAAGAGATGCTAATAACCTTCGCGGAGAAGATGCTATAAATTGTGAAGGAATATGTCCCGAAAAAAAAACAAAGACAAAAGAGAAACAAGTGTGAGAGAGAAAAGCGGTCAATATTCCGCAAGGGAAAGAGAGCGACTGGAAATTATTAAGTGCAAAGTGAACAACAATAAATGAAAAACTAGAGAGCACTGATCGCGACATAAAAACTAACTGAGAAACAAACAAAGAATGGAGGAAGACTCTATAGAAGGGATAAAGGTTAATTCAAAATACTTCTATAATTTTGCAAAGAGAAAAACAAGAAATCACGCAACTATCGGACCTTTGAAGAATGAAAACATTGCATCAACCGATGATCCAAAAGAAATATATGAAATACTAAGAGCTCGGTATGAATCAGCTTTCAATATCCCCCAAAATGATGAAATCATATACGACAGTAATGCATTTCTTGAAGAAGAACTACAAAAGAAAAATATAACGGACTTCACAACATACGATATAACCTAAGCTATAGGGAAACTAAAAGCACATTCAGCAGCAGTCCTGGACATGTAGAACGCTACACTGATTAAAAACTGCAAGAATGAAATCGCTGTGCCCCTATATTGGATAAGAATAAGATCGCTGGACACGGGAGAAGTAGCGAGCATCTTGAAGGGAGCGAGCATAGTTCCAGTATACGTATAAAGGAGGGGATAGATCTCAGGCAAAGAAATATAGACCACTGTCGTTGACATCTCATCTTACAAAACAAATTTAAAGAATAGTTAGAATACAAACCGATGACATTTTGGAGAAAAAAAAACATTTAAATAACAACCAATATGGATTTCGATCATGAAAATTGTGCTTATCACAACTAATGGAAACACTATAACAGACTTTGCTAAAGGCGTTCGACAAGTGTGATCATGGAGTAACAACAGATAAATTGAGATATGTGGGAACGGCAGGAAAAGTAGGGCAAAGGAAAGAGTGAACGACAGCAAATCGTTACAGTCCAAAAAATATTACTACTATTCATAATCATAATAACGGATATAGATGATGAAGTTACCAATGATAGCGCAGTAACATCCTTTGATGATGATACAAAAATTAGTAGGAAAATAAAAAAATTCACATAAGATAGAAATCTGTACAAAGGGACACGAACAGAATTTACAGATGGTCAGAAGGCAACAATGAAATTTAACACCAAAAAATTTTAAATATTAAAATACGAAAGAAGTGAGGACCTAAAATCTACGGAATACTATGCCCCAAATGGACAGGAAATTCAGAGAAACTCTGAAGCAAAAATTTTAAGAATTATAACGACCGACAATGCGAAATTTGAGACACAAAATAAGATGGCAGTAAACAAAGCAAAAAGAATAGCTGAACACATACTGAGAACGTTTTAAAGAACGGACAGAAATATAATGACTCCTCTTTTAAAAGCATTGATACTGCCCAAGGTGGAGTATTGAACAGTTTTAACATACCCATATGAAAAGAAGACACTAGTCATCTAGAAGGGATTTGCAGAAACTTCACACTCAAGATCAATGGATGCAAAAAACTAAATTACTGGGATTACGAAAGTTGAATCTACCCTCGCTGGAAAGAAGAGAGAGGTACACCATAATTTACACATGGAAAAATAATAAACTAGTTCCTAATCTTAAAATGAACTCTATAACCATTCAAACAACTGGATAAAAGAAAAGGAAGAAGGTGTAGTGTTCCCAAACTGAAGGCTAAACAAGGAACATCCTCGTCCCTGAAAGAAAACAGCTTTGTTGTCAGAGGGGTAAAAGACTGTTCACTCAGCTGCCCAAAGAATTTAGGAACACGAGTGGTGTAGAGGTGACGTCTTCAAAAGAAGACCAGATACCTAGCTCAGGACAGTTCATGATAAGTCGGGTATACCTGGCTGTGTGAAATCTAGAAGTCTAGAAAGCAACTCTCTCATACACCAAATCAACTCTAGAGGTAAGGCTGTATATTGTATAAGCCTGACCTCCGTGAAGTGAGTAGTGGCGGATCTAGGGGGTGCTGAGGAGGCTCCATCCCCCATTCCTATTGATAGAGAGGTTTCGCATTCCCAATGATTTTTTCTGTCTCAGTCAACTACATTCTTTCTGAGTAGACAAGCGTGCAGGAGGTAAATATGACGTTTAGAGCATATCATTTTATGGTGAGTACATGTGTAATTGTGTATACATTTCTATGGGTGTGTGATACTGTGCGTGAGATTGTGCGCGTACTGTGTCTGCGTGTGAGTGCTCGTGCCTGTGCTGTGACTAGCATTCACGCAAAGCAGTGCGATTGGCCTTGTTTTTTCACAAGTTTTTGGATTTCTAACGAATAACCGTCGCTTTAGGTGTCTACCGTTGTGCGTTGTTCTGGTAATTAAGTTTGATCGCTTGAATTCGAGGTTGTCTCGTTTGATTTGTTTGTAGGCTACACAACCTACGAGGCTTAAAAATGTCAATTTCCACATTTAGACCATGAAATGAGTTATCATACGCTCTTAGTGATTCTTCGGCATCCCTCAGCCACGGTTTGAGATGATATATGAAGTTATGGGCTATATATGACAAATTGACGAAAATATCAATTTGAAAGTTGTCGAGATTTGCGTGTCCGCTTATGCGGCCATCTTGAATCTGTCGCGGTCGTGTTCAGTCGAATGATGTAATTTCATGTCATGGAGGTGATGCCGGAAAAAGTTGACAAACACTTTTGCCAACAAAAAATCGGCGGACCCTCCTGAAGTAAAGAGACTTCTTTGACGGTCTTATGAGATGGAACGATTCATTGGCACATTTTTTCGTAATTCATTCTTTATTAAAATGATATAATTCACACTAATTCCCTTTACAGTAACTTTACAGCATTTCACAGATTTACAATAATGGCAACAAGCTAAAGATTGGAAGTTTTAAATGTAATTTTAGTTATCTTAACAAACAAGAGTCTTCTTTTTTCTGAGTTTGGTTGGACAGTAGACTAAAAACTGGCTGTCTTTCTCTTGTCAAGTAAGTGTTTTTTTTATATTCAGTTGAACATTAAAAGAATTCTAGATTAGCTGTTCTTCTAATAAATTAGTAATCATTGAACATTAAACTTATTACCGAGTGTTTTTGTTGGTTGGATTGCATATTTTTTTAGGTTGGGTTCAGAACCGCATCCCAACCCAACCAGCCCCCACCAAACAAAAATTCTAGATCCGCCACTGGAAGTGAGGAATCACCATACGGAACACGTGTAAGGGTGTATACAGTGTGTGTGTATATATATAAAGTAGCTTAATATAGCAATCTCGGTTCATAGAATTGTTAAGAATTAGTTTACTTTTGGTAATCGGAAGTATCTGGTAAAAAGTTGAAGCTTTTCCATAATAAAATTAACAGCAAAATACTGTAATGTAACATGTAATGAAAGGGAGAAGTAAAGAAATTCTGGCAAAATAAATTCTTAATAAACTGTTCCTAATTGTTGTACTCTTTTAAATTGAGATTTTGTATTCCTTTATCCCTCTTATCTCTTATCAGAGCATTGTTCAAGTACATATTAATCTTCCTTATAGGGTGGGCAAAAAGTTTGGGCACCCCCTCTAATATAAATATTAGATATGTAAATATTTTGAAGGGGTGCCCAGACTTTTTGCCCACACTGTACTTCATTTGTTTTTTGTTTTTTCGCTGGTCGCTGACAAAGTTTTGCTAAAAGCAGTTCAAATAACCTCTGAAGGTTAGAGTAGATATATAAAATTTGTGAAATCAATTGTTATAACAAAAACTTTTTTTTGTTATAATAAAAACTGCGGATATGTGTCACTGAAGATATCAGTGTACAATATAATGTAATTACTTTTTAAATTTTTTAATTTAAATGATGAGCCAAGAGAGTAATAGTGGAAATTTAGTTTAACCCTTAATCCTAACCCATTATAAAAGTTACCCTAGTAATACACGAGATTAAGGGTTAAAAAGTCACAAATAATGATGAGCTTCGTCGGTAAAATCTCCTGATTTGGAAACCATCTGATTTGGCAACTCTATACTTGGATCTTGTGGTTTTTTTTCATATAATACACACAACCCACAAGATCCTGTTTTTCTTATGTAGAATTTAAATCTGAATCTTTTTTCTTCTATGGAATTTCTTGTGCAAAGTGATATTAACAGAGATATAAGCAATTTTTGGATCGATTAAAATCGATTGAAATAGTATGGTGGTAATTATTCGTTTTACCCCTGCGGGTCGATTTTGATATGAGAATAGGTTTTTCTAGTGTATTTTGGCGTGTTTTACTCAAATCTAACCTTCATTGCTTGTGCATATGAATTATTGAATGCTCGGTTAGGTCAACTGTACGCCCTTGATGATTAGTTAGGTTGTCTTAATATTTCCGTTAGTTTTAATGAAAATATCACTACTTAACCCAACTAACGAAAATATCACGACAACCTAACCAATCATCAAGGGCGTACACTTGACCTAACCGGGCACTCAACCTAACCGGGCATTCAATAATTCATTTACACAAGAAATGAAGGTCAGATTTGAATAAAACACATCAAAATACACCAGAAAAACCTATTCTCATATCAAAATCAACCCGCAGGGGTAAAGCGAATAATTACCACCATACAATTTCAATCGATTTTAATCGATCCAAAAATTGCTTATATCTCCGTTAATATCAATTTGCACAAGAAATACCATAGAAGAAAGTAGATTCAGATTTAAATTCTTCATAAGAAAAACCGGATCTTGTGGGTTGTTGTATTATATGAAAAAAATAAAGTAAATGATGGGTTTGTTTATAACTCACAGGATCAAAGGTTTTTTCAAGTAACAAAGTTAAGATAAATAATTTCAAGTTATGCTACTTATGAAAACAAGATGGTTCAGTAAACATCCTCAATTACGAGATATTGAATTAAAAGAGTAAAGTCACAGTAAACCCATTTTCTCATTGTGGCTTTACTCCCTTCTGAAAGCAAACTGGAGTAATTGTTTAACGCTCTCCAGTGTAAAAACTCATCGGAATTATAATAAATTTATAACTGTACCTTCGCAGTTTCTGCTCCATTATTTTTACCTATGAGATATCCCGTTGCAAGACGATATCATAGTACTTTTGGAGCAACAAAATAAATATAACTTTAATTTTGTTTGTTGAAAGATTATAAAATAATAAAAGATAAATAAGAAAAATAAGAAATTTTGCTTTACAGTCTTGTATGTAAGCTATAAATATACCTTTCCTCGGAAATGGAAGACGACTCCTGAAGAAAAGAAGCAAAATTTGCACTCAAATCATTCTAATAATAATTGTTTGACCTCCTTCGCAACCTACAGCTTTACGTTGATCAACGGGAAGCGGTGTTACGACATTGGCTATGACGTAGCCCCTCTCAAATCATTCATAATTTCGCCATTTTCCTGGCCAAAAATATTGATTTTAAAATTAAATTCATAAGAAACTCGCTAAAAATAACTTTACAATAATGAAAACTAACCTTAAATATTTTCAAGTGAATATTACGTATTACATAGCGATATTTTTAGCTTTGCACTGAGGATGGTGGAAGAAGAGAATTTCTAAATGTTTTTTTGGTCTTATCCCTTTGACGACCGGTATACGTTTCTTTGAACTTAAAAGTGTAAGTTTTATTGTTATTTACAATTAGATACGTTGGTAACTATAGTCATTTAAATGACCCATTTTTGGGTTAATTTTCCGACAACTAAACGATACTTATATAAACATGTAGAATTGTAGATGTATTTGTAGAAACGTTGCATCATTGTACAATTTATATTATTATTTCCGTTGGGAAAAATATGTCCCTTGGTCCTCAAAGGGTTATTGGAGAATCATATTTTCACACTATAGTTTTGTTATTCTACACAACGAAATGTTTTGCTGTTAAGCACACCTAAAAAAGAAAACTGCCACTCAATGGCGAAGATTATAGTCCGAAGATTCTTCCCTGGGCAGTGGCCATTTAGAAATTTTCGCATGAACCCTTATTAAACACCTTTAAGAACATCTTGATCGTCAACCGCAGAAACAAAGACCTGATCCTACATCTGTTACAACTTTAAAGAAAAGTTTGACAGAACTCTGTGGCAAAATTTTGCTCATACCGTGATAGAAAACTGGTTGCTTCTGTAACAGAATTATTTTAGCGCTTTTTTTTATGAATTCCAGTTAATAGACACCCTATATATATATATATATATACACACACACACACACACACACACAGTTTAGACTAAATCAATTGTATGTTCATTTTAATGTGGATATTATATATTTATCTATTTTACGATATTTCGAGGTACAGTATATTAAAATTGGTGTTTCATAGTTCGTTTAAGCAACACCCTTTCATTAAGTTTTTAAGTGTGTAAACTCTTAAAAAATTAATGAATTTAAGTTAATATTTAATATTCTGAGAGAAATTATGAGAAGATATCATTTTAATAACCTTGAAATTGTTGAAATTATCGTTTATTTTGATAAAAAGAGCCTATAAAGTTAGAGATGAAACAGTTTCTCAAAAACTTGGTTGAGTAGAGTTTCGAAAGCGTCGCAGACGTGGTGTTAATTATAGGCTAAACCATAATAACTTATAATTCCTTACTGTTTAAGTTAACTTTGAAGTTTGAGCAGCATGGATTTGTCTCGCGACATATACCAACGATTAGTTGTGAGTAAGTTTATTCATCAATAAAATGTCAAAACGTGTATCAGCTTTACATAATACAAAGGGGAAGGCAACACAATTCTAAATATATTGGATCACCTGAAGATCAGGGCCCCCAGCCTTCTCTAGTTAGCCTTATAAGGCTAACTAACGAAAATATCACGACTCAACCTAACCAATCGTTAGGTCAACTGTACGCCCTTGACGATTGGTTAGGTTAGGTCGTGATATTTTCGTTAGTTAGCCTTATAAAGCTAACTAAAGAAGGCTGGGGGCCCTGATCTTCAGGTGATTCAATAAATTTGTTATTATTTATTGACTTTTATTATCAGATGGGAAACTATGGACAAATCGAAGGTGTCTATTTACTTTTGTAAACCCTCTGTAGGTCCGCTGAAATAAGTTGACAATTTGTTTTTCAAAGCAAAACGCGATAGCATTTCGGAGAAATAGAAACAGATGGATTGCACTCGCAATAAAGCCCTTTGTGTAGATGTGCAATTACTGGAACTGAAATTGAAGGAACATTACACTTTTTGATAACAGGAGAAGCAGGGTAACACACACACACACACACACTATATATATATAGTGTAAATCGTGTTACAGTTTTAAATATTAAAAACAAAGAAGACATATTGGATCTTTGGAGCAAGTGTAGTTTACGTCCCCCTGTGGTGCCTAGTGTAGTTTACGTTCCCCTACATTATCCTAGTGTAATTTGCGTTCCCCAACTTTGTCCGCGTATACCTAATCAAATAAAACGTTAAAAATAACGAAAATATTACGACTTAACCTAACCAATCGTCAATTTATTTATATATATATTTGGTTAGGTTAAGTCGTAATATTTTCGTTAGTTTTAACGTTTTATTTCATGGATTCATTTAAAAAATGTCTCCTAAAGATCCTAGTGTAGTTTACGTTCCCCAACTTTGACCTAGTGTAGTTTGTGTCCCCTTTTGCGTCAGGGGGACGTAAACTACACTTGCTCCGGATCTTTTCCTTTATAACACCCTTATTGTTTTACTGTGTTAATTGAATGGCCGGTTAGGTCAACTGTACACCCTTGACGATTGGTTAGGTTAAGTCGTGATATTTTCGTTAGTTTCAACGGAAATATCATGACTTAACCTAACCAATTGTCAAGGGCGTACAACTGAAAAAGAAGAAATTGGGGGTGCTATAAAGGAAAAGATCCGAAATATTGAATGTACAGAAAATAATTTGGTGCGAATATTTACAGTAGACTTGTAAATTAATTTTAGACTATGACATTGGTATAGGCTTTTTAATTTATTTTAGTTTATGGTAGCTATGAAGTAATTATTTCAATGTTAAGACACCGGCAAACCAAAATGGCGACTGTGGAAGAAAAGGCACTGTGCGTGTTATGGTGAGTTAAGGATAAATCGTAATAACACTTCCAGAAAATGATAAAAGGAGTATGGAAAAGATCCACCATAAAAAATGTACAGAGTGGCCACACAGTCCCTTTGCAGTGAAATTACAGCATATCTGGATGTTGCCCTTGTTTTTCATGCAAAGGGACTTTGTGGCCACCCCATATATATATATATAGGCTGGAAGGGAAGTTTAAGAAAATTGGGCTCACTTATGACTTCAACGCGATGGGGAAGATCTTGCTTAGCCCTGAAAGACGTCGAACCTTTCCTTAAATGTTTTGAGCAAAGTCGCAAAAACATTTGTACGTCGTGCTTCCGCTGAACTGGGGATGTCAAGGTCGACTGTCCATAATGTTCTGCAAGGTAAGCTTCATATGTATCCTTACAAAATTACATTAGTTCAACCACTTTTGGTGGACAATTATGGCAGACGCAATGATATGTGTTCTAAGTTGCTAGATATGATAAAAATGAATCCAACATTTCTAGATCAATTATGTTTCTCAGACGAACCAACTTTCCACATCAATGGCAAAGTTAACCAACATTATGGCTGAATTCGAAGGTGAGATAATTCCCATGAAGTGTGAGAACACGAACGAAACTCTCCTGAAGTTAATGTCTGGTGTGCTTTTACTTGGCAAAATATTTATCCAATTTTTTTGATGACCACCGGCAACTCATAGTTGGAGATACTTCACCTTTTCTTCTTTCGATATGTAAATCGAAACTGTTTGAATATCTTGATCTTCCAGCAAGACGGGGCTCGCTTCTTTATGCTGTAAGTGTTTTAACCTTCCTTGACGTAACCTTTCCGGAAAGATGGATTAAACGCTGTTGCTCCATTGCATAATCTTTCCAAATTAGGATCCCCCAATCAATAATTGATCCTACTCCACCAGTAGTAAATCTTACTGCCGCAGTAGTTAATACTGCTAGTGCATTGTCTGAACAAGCTACCTCCTTAGCGTTAAGTGATTAACCTGCTTCGAGAAATGACTCAGTTCAAATAGGAGAAACAATAATTTAAAATCTCTTAAAATTGCACTATTCAATGCTAGGTCAATTAGACACAAACTAATGAAATTTATAGCGCTAGTGAAAACAGAACTTTGACATTATAGGAATAACTGAATCCTGGATTCATTCTGAATCAAGGGACTGTGTAGGAGAATTTGAAATGGTAGGTTACAAAATGTTTCGCAAAGATAGGAATGGAAGGGAAGGAGGTGGAGTACTTTTATATACTCGTGACTTCTTGCACCCGGTAAATAGTAATATTGTTTCTGTTCATGAAATGTTGGGAGTTGAACTAAATTTGAACAATAAAATAATGCAGCTATTTCTACTATGTAGGCCTCCTCACTACCCCGTTGATAAGGATAAGGATATAAACTTGTATAATCAATTAAGCAGATCATTGACTAATAAGATTACTATAATATTTGGTGATTTTAACTGTGGTAATATAAACTGGGAAGACAAAACAGCTGATGCTGAGGGCTCAAGACTATTGATATTTGCAGATGATAATTTGTTAAGTCAATAAATAGACTGTCCTACTTGGGATAATAATAAACTAGATCTCGTATTCACGAACGAAGATGACCTAGTCTCTAACCTGACTATTGGTGAAACTTTGAGTAACAGCAATCACAATTTGATTAGGTTTGACCTCAGGGTTCCAATTAGTACTCGAGAAAAGACGCACAAGAGGTTGGATTTCTCTAAATCAAATTTTGAAAGTTTTCGAAGTAGTTTAGACACTGTTGAAGTTCTAATAAGCGAGGATGTCAGTGTCACCTGCGGCTTATATAGGGATCAATTTAGAATATTACAGGACTCTTTTATACCCACTAAAATAGTTTCCTCCTTGTCAACCAAGACACCGAAATGGTTTAACAATAAAATTAGCAATACTATTATGGAAAGAAATAGAGCCTAGAAACTACTTAAGTTACATTCCAACCAGACTAATTCAGAAAATTATATAAACCTGCGTCGGAGGATAAATCCTTAATTAGATCAGCTAAACGTGATGAAGAAGAGTTGCCTCACTCTGTAAAGTTAACCCTAAATGGTTTTTTGCCCATGTTAATTAACAGCAGGAAACCAATTAAAAATTCCACAGATCCCCAAAAAGATAGAAATAGCATACTGAAATTCAGTGATATACTGTAGATATACTATTGCTAATACGTTAAACGAATTCTTCGTTACAGTCTTCATGGAAGAAGACTTAGATACAGTACCAAATACCTGGATTACGTATGACGGTGACCATCCCTCAAAGACCATACGTTTTACGAGAGATGAGGTGCAACTGACAAGATGAATAAGTACAAATCACCCGATCCTGACTTATTTTTTCCAAGGGTATTAAAACAGGTGAGCCACAATATTGTTGATGATTTAGTAACCATATTCAAACAGTCATTCGAATTAGGGAAAGTTTCAACCAACAGGAAATAGCAAATGTAACATCAATCTTTAAAATGGGGGATATGCAAAATCCTTGTAATTACCGCCCAATCAGTTTAACGTCAGTTGTTGGCAAGATGTTGGAATCCCTTATTACAGAACGTATCGCGTATCACCTTGAATCAAACAATCAAACAATTCCCCAACTCTCTGTTGGGAAAGAACTCGACTTAGACTGATCTAGAGAAAGACTGAGAAGTTTATATTAGTAATGATCTCAAACCATCAAAGCACTGTGCAGAAGTAAAAATGAGGCCCTTAAAAATACGAGGTTATATTAAAAGATAATTTCAGTTTAGGAATAAGGAGATTGTAATGTCTTTTTATAATTCACTAGTTAGACCTCAACTCGAGTATTGTGTGTAGTTTTAGTCTCCGTCCCTTAGGAAGGATATAAAAAGGTTAGAAAGAGTACAAGGGAGGGTCACAAAATTCATCGTTTCAATGAGACCGCAAAACTACCACCAAAGATTAAAACGCTTAACCCTCTAACGCCGACTGAGTCGAATACTTAGCGTTTCAAATACACGCATTTAGACTTAACCCTACAAAAACGTTCGGTGTTAAAGGGTTAAACCTGTTTACTTAAGAGACCAGAAGATTGCGCGGTCAGCTTATTCAAGTTTTCAAGATGCTCATTAGAATAGGACAGAGTAGACTACAGGAAATTATTCTCATTTAATACCAATCCGACAAGAAATAATGGTTTTAAATTGGAACTTAAAACATTTAGTACCTTCATCTATGGTAATTTCTTCTATAAAATAGTTAATATCTGGAACCAACTTCCCTCGAAGGGTGTTTCAAGCTAAAGTGTGAACATGTTTAAAAATAGGCTGGACAAAGTTTTGAATACACTGAGGGTTTAAGACTGTCCTCACATATTTAAGAAAATAGTAATATAATGTAACCGTGCAGAAGTTCGTTTAAACATTCTCCCCTACACTTAATTCTCCACCCACTTTAGAGACGTCTCTGGTTGATTGTGCCTCACATAGCATGATGAACTATCGAGCAACTCATTTTTTTTTTATCACTTGCCTCATAAACACCTTTAAGCGAGAGACTCTTGAATTCGCCGTACACGAAACACTTTTATTCTCCATGAGGGACAGATACACGGGGATAGATACAAGGACCTCCCACCGATATTCCTCGCCGGAAAGATATTTTCTCTACTTTCGTGGTGGCACAACACTACGAAGTATGAACGATTCAATATATCACTTGCTGCATAAACACCTTTCACGGCAGTTGATCCAAGTTGAAACTCAGCGACATTCAAAGAGTTGTCAGACATATATACTATGCAGGACAGACATCCAGTTACAGAAAACACGCTCACACTTGCATGCCTTGTTAATATGTCTAAGAATAGAGTAGTAAAATATTTTGTAGAAACGCATAATTTTATCGCAAAAAAAGCATGGCATGGATTAGGTGAGGTAAAGTTGCATTTCTGTCCACACAATTTTTTCTTTTGTTTGGCTGGATGCACATGACGGGTGAGGGCATGGTGTTGGAAATCTGATTTATGTTCTTAATTCTTATTTCCATATGTTCGAGGTTTTGTGACAACACCAAGTGGTTGATGTGCGATCGGCATAAGTATATTATTGGTTAGTTATACAGCGGTGCTACCTAGTGTACGATCTATGTGCATAGTGTAATTGTAGAGCTAGCTTACATATTTTCTTTTTTCCTGTAAAATTTCTTTGGCTGCTTTTCCACGGTCAGGGTATTTTCTTCAACCTCTTTCCGTAACCGCCTCTGGCGGAGAGGGATCGGAGGATGGGGATAGAGACTTATGATTTTCTATCCAGTTTCCACCAGTGCTAGAATAGTTAAAACCTGAACAGTTTAATAACAGGAACCTCCCCGAGTGGACGGAAAGGTCTTTGAGGCTTCCTCTTGTCCTTGTAACTCCTCGTAACTTCCCGGTCACCGGATCTTACACCATTAGATTTCTATCCTTGAGAAAGGATTAAAATGTTTACGTAACTGAACGTAAAGAATTAGAAGACTTTAAAGAAATAATGAGTAGGAAGTAACGCCATGACACTCCCAGGAATTTAGAGATGTTTTCGCCAATTTCGAAAGAAGATTGTCGAGCTGATGATGGCCGATGGGGACATGTTGAAATTTGATATCTTGCACGTGTTCAATCTTTTGTTTATTCGTTTTGATAAAGTTTGATATCTTTTGTATGTTCAATATTTTCTTTTTGTTTACATTCAAAATCGTAACTTTACTTTATGGACAACCTATTGCACTATAAATAAGCCTATTTTTCGCATAAAGAATTCGTATTTAATTGAGAAGAGTATTCCTGATTGTAGGTAAAAATGCCATGGGTAATATATTAGGTAATGATGCCAAAAGGTAAAAATGGCATGGGTAATATGCCAGAAGGTAAAAATGCCATATATAGGTAGTATATAGCATTAATAATAATACTATATTATTATTTAATATATTATTAGGTTCACCTAACCCAGTGGTGGCCAACCGCGGTGCATTGCGCCAAAGGTGGCGCATCAAGTACTTTGAAGTGGCGCATCGAGGTCTAGTATGAATTGTGCTAAATTTTCACTTCTAACACTAAATATTAAAAATCAAAGATTTAAGCAGTTAAGATGTAGTTAACTAAAAATTAAGGTAAATATTTTTCACATTATATTTCTATTTAAGGTAAATATTATATTATATTTTTATTTTTACTTACAAGTTATTAGTAATTTTTTCACAAATTTTTTTTTGGCGCATCCGAATTAAACCTAACCTAAAAATGGCACGCATCAAAAAATGGTTGGCCACCCCTGACCTAACCTAATCTAACCTATGGCTCTTTTATTATGTGGCCTTATTACCTATGGCATTTTTACCTCTGGCATTTTACCGTATACTCAGATGTAGTTGATATTATAAAACGATAAAATATTGATAGCCTTTAGGCTAGTTAGTTAAGATAATGCTCTTAGAAGATCTCCTTTCATGATCATCTAAATACAAGGTGGCGCAAAAGTCGCGCACCATAGGAATTTTCAGTGTTTACTATATATTTTTTCTTTTAGGTAGAGAATAGCTGCGAAATTAACAATAGCCGAGAGAGTGAGTTTGGTTTTAATGTGTGGAATACCAAGTACTAAAAATCGATCAATCGCTACAAAATTTAATAGAAAATGCCCAGAGAGACCTCCAATTCATCAGGCAACCGTTGGAAGAGTAATTAATCGATTTAAAGAAACAGAAAGTGTTCATGATCGCCCGCGTAGCGGTAGGCCGAAAACTTCAACCGACACAGCAACAATAGCAATGGTATTAGGTCATCTCTTAAAAAGTCCAAAAAAATCGACGAGAAAGCTTTCTCAGGAGACACGAGTCGACAGGAGATCCATTCAGCGAATTTTAAAGAAACATTATTTCCATCCCTACAAAGTCCAACTTGTTCAGGACCTGCACGGTGATAATACAAACCATAGAAAGGAGTTTTGTGAATGGTTCTTTCAACAACTCAACCTCATCCGTTGAATGATGCTCAGTGAGGAGACGATATTTCACTTCAACGGAAATGTCACTAAACATAATGCACGCTATTGGACCAACAACAACAACAACCCACATTGGATGGAAGCGACTCATGTGCAACAACATGATCCATGGGTTATGGTGGGCGGCAATATGGAACGATCGGTTAATCGGTCCGTACTTCTTTGATGGTAATGTAACAGGTAACACTTATATGCAAATGCTGCAGACATTTTTAAGGTCTATTCTGTACGACATTCCATTGGCACAACGGGCACACCCGTGATTCCAACAGGACGGTGCACCGTCACATTTTGCAATCATCGTCCGTAACTTTTTAAACGTGACGTTCACAAACAAGTGGATTGGACGGCGAGGTCCAGTCAAATGGCGAACAAGGTCATCAGACCTCACGCCTCTTGACTTCTTTCTGTAGGGACATCTCAAGTCAGTCGTCTATGCTGATCGTCCCAGAAACAAAACAAATGAAGAAGAAAATCAGATCCGAGTGTGCCGAGATCAGCATAAGCGTGTTAAGAGAAATTCAAATATCATGTTCACATCGATTCGAAAAATGTATCCAGGTTGATGGACAGCAATTCAAACATTTAATTTAATTTATTCTATGGTGCGCGACTTTTGCGCCACCTCGTATATTGAAAATTTAAATTAAAATTCATTCCTACTCATATTGCAATTTAAAAAAAATATTTAAGCTTGTCAAATACAGTATGTCTATCTTCAAATATTTTTAGATCACCGATATTCATTTCATTTTGAATATTCATTTCTTTCTCTGTGGAGGACTCAAGCGTATGCGGACAACATTTGTTCAATTATATACAAGAGTGGTGACCAGATGTTTTCGAAAACCGTATGTAGTCTCGATTTTCTGCGGCTAAAATAATTTTTTAAATAATTTAAATTTAAAATTAGAATTAAAAAATTTAACTGAGAACTTGAAATATTAAAACTTAAAATTAATTTTATTTATAAAAATAAAATAATTCAAACTTAAAATTTAACTATCTCAAATTATAAAATGGAAAGTCTTTTTTGAGTTCGTAGTTACAAAATTTCATTATCAGAAACAAAGCACAGAATTTGGAGATTATTATTAAATACCAACGAAAGATGATTACCAAGAAACGAAAGAAGAGACGCAGGAACTAGCTTCGTTGGCAGAAAGTTTACTCTATGTTTATGTTAAGTTATGGGAGATTAAATAAGTTTATATAAGGTACGTGGGGTGGTGTGTGCAGCTAGTGAGAGTTTTGTATTTTAATCCTTTAATGGATCACTAACTTGTCAAATTTTAAAGTAACCCAAATTATTAAGATGTAAATATTTTTCCCAGTGCTTACGGGTGTATCCGTTCTGCGAGAAATGTGTTTATTCACCGTTTGTGTTAAATCGTAGGTTTGGTCGTCGGCGAGTAAATAAGTTATAAGTAAACCAAGGAGGATTTTATGAATTTTGGTAGTGTTATTTATAATTTAAGATTCTCATTAAAGAAGGGCGAGTAGTTATATATATATATATATATATATATATATATATATATATATATATTTTTAGATCACCGATATTCATTGCTCCGATATTCGTGCTCTTTGCAGTTGAATGTATATAATGTTACGGCATGCGGGAGGTGCCCCCTTGGGGCATTGGTTTCTGCGAGTATGTAGAGGAATTACGGCATTTGGAAGAGTGAAGTCCATGGTGTAGTGGTTATCGCGTCTGACCGGCAATCGGAAGATCCCGGGTTCGATTCCCAGGTGGTACTTCATTTTTCATTTGTTGTTTTCTCTTTCTCGTCTTGCGCGGAATATCTCCTATACAAGCGTCGTTCTTTACGTTATATATATATATATATATATATATATATATCTATCTGAAACCACACTGGATATGCAACAATAAGAGTGGACCTTGACGATGAAGCGAGTCTAGTTTATGTACACTAAGAGCTGAGAGACAGCTTGAGAGGGAACATCCAAGTTGGATGTCCAAAAAGTCCCAACCCATTGAAAAATGCATTAAAACTCGTAACCTGATGAAAAATACATTTGTTTCTCAAACCATATCGTGTAAAAATGTTCACATTATTCCCCATTCAGTTCAAAGCACGTTAAATGAAATGTAATTAATTAATTTAATCCCCTTTTGGGTAGCGATTTGTCGGACACCCTTGTATTAAAAAGAAACTTTTATTACTTTATCAGAAATAGGCAGGATCAAAATTTATAATAAAAAATTTGTAAATAATTAACTTACTAAAGAAAAGATCACAAATGTGAAGACGGAAGGCTCGTGAGATTCTTCGCTTGATGACCGACAGCCTAAATTACATCGATACGTAACTGAAGTAGTTGTGGTTGACAGCAAAATTGTTGTTGTCTTTGTGAATACTTTCATGCCGAGAGGCTATTACGTCCCAATGACCAACGTCCGTAGCTTAGTGGGTAACACAGTTTTCCTATAAGCGAAGTGAAGACTGTTAATAATACAGGGGTTAAAGCAATGGGACGCATTAGTTGGCCTGAGCACTGTGCCAGATCCTGGCCCTCTTCACTCGGTATTATTATTATTATTATTTTCATTATTATTACATCCCAAAATGAGTTTCTTGGGCACCCGGTAGCTCAGTGGTTACGGTGGTGTGGCGCTGATTCATTCCCGGCCGCTGGCATCGGGTGGAGTTGAGGTGGCTGCTCACTCTGTTTCTGCGCTGGCTCAGGTGACCTTTGGGCACATACCCCTCCTACCCCCCGACACGTCGTGGGGAAGTGAGTTTTTCCCATTTTCCTTTTTTAGTTTAAATTTAACATTAAAGTGATGTTGATTTAGATTTGCCGAAATCTTTGGGAAAAACGTCCTTCATTTTGAAACAACACAAAACAGTTATCTTCTTAATGTCTATACATCTCAGCCAAATTCGAAAGGGTATTCACGAATCCATTTCTCCTCATGAAAACACGCAAAGCCGTCAGTAAAGGTGGAGCTGAGGGAAGATCCAATCGCTTTTCCCTCTACCCCTAGGGCAGTGGTGGCGAACCTATGGCACGCGTGCCTATTTGGCACGCGATCAAATTTGCCTGGCACGCCTAAGCATAGAAATTGTTATCCAAAAAATGAGTATAAAATAATAGACTTAATATTTACAATTTGGTGATATATATATATATATATATATATATATATATATATGCGCCTCGGTGGTGTAGTGGTTAGCGTAGCTGACTACGAATCCATCGGCCCCGGGTTCGAGACCCGACGGCAGCCGGCGCGCAGCAAAACCCAGCTGTTCATCCTTCCACACAATAAAGAAAGTGGTTGGTAGATAAATGGGTACCCTTGGTGGCCTAGTGGTTAAGACGCTGGGCTGCTGATGGGGCGTGGTTCGGATTCCACGTTAAACTGTAGGTCTAAGGTAGAGTGAAAAGCTTGACCTTCGTCAGAATGAACAATTCGGGCGGAAGCTAACCAAAGTGTGTATATATATATATATAAACTTTGGTGGGCACGCGAATTTTTTTTTTTTATGGTTTACATGTATTTTTTGGCACGCTACTGTAAAAAGGTCCGCCAACCCTGCCCTACGGTATAGCGGGGAAAAAAAAAAAAAAGTTCGTGGAAACATCAAAACTTCCAAAAAATATCCCCCAAAATTACTAATTAGTAATTTTCTGTTTTGTTCATAAAAAATTTCGGTGCTCTTCCAATATGTGCTCTACCGCGAAACTGTGATCTACCATATTCCAATACGTGCTCTACCGTGAAACTAGCCTTATAAGGCTAACTAACGAAAATATCATGACTTAACCTAACCAATCGTTAGGTCAACTATACGCCCTTGACGATTGGTTAGGTTAAGTCGTGATATTTTCGTTAGTTAGCCTGGAATATGGAATATTAGTTGGAATATGGTAGATCACAGTTTCTCTGTAGAGCACATATTGGAAGAGCACCAAAATTTCTTATTTATTTTTGTAAATTAGGATTGCTATGTCAAAACTAGTCATGAAACTAGTCATGAGTAGGCCTATCTAACCTTTCCAACCAGGAACAAATCGCTTCCACAAACTCTCAAAGGAATCTTTTTACACGTTTTCATTCTCAAGTAATGAATTAAAAAAAAAAAAAAAGATAATCTATAATTAAGAGAATTAATTACGGATAATATAGGTCAGAAATGATAAATTATCACGGGTTTCTGGAGTCCATAAAAGGGGACTTGGTGCGGAATCAGCTATAAAAAAGTTCAAGCTCCGTCGCCAAATTACTTGCTTGCAATAAAATTTTGTAAAAAGTTATTTGTTTTATATTTTAACTTAGTTATGTAGAAAAGTTATTTTTAAAAGTTTTTTAATATTTTAATTTTAATTATTTTTTAATTATAATTTTAAAATTTTGAATTTTATTATTTCGGCCACGAAAGATTGGAACTACAAGTATTGTAGTTTCTAAAATGTCAAACCACCCATGTATGTAAATGTTGTCTATATATATACACACACACGTGGCTTACGTATAAAAAAAATAGGCTTCATGTTTTCTAAATGTAAAATTCACGACGCGTTTAGCGGTCCAGATACCTATTAATGTACGTTACTACACATTTTACAGTATTTTAGTAATTACTAATAACGATAATAACAATGATACCTTGGAAACGCAATGATTTAAAATATACGCTTGGTGCCCCTCACTGTTTTTCCCGTTCTCCCAAGCCCAGTTTACTTTTGGCTTCCATGGTGTGTGGTTGACGCTGGTGTTGCTCTGTAATTATTTCGGCGTGTGTGTGAGTGTGTGTCAGGTAATTACAATCAGGCGGTTAAAAAGCGAAAAACACCTGCGCTAAATAAGCGATCTTGTGTCGGTGAAATAATATACGATTCACTGGACTTACTCCTTCCGAAAATGTATTAGATAGAAGCATTTTTACAAGGTAAGATACCTGTAACTGTATTGTAGTAGCGTATATATATATATATATATATATAGTTTTGTATATATATACACAAAACTATTGCACATAGATATTTTATGAACCACTGAATGCAGTCAGTGGATTTAGAGAAAGAAAGAAATTGAAATAACCTCTTAATTAATAGAATGTTTACCGATTTACCTTCGACGCTCTGTTTATATTGATTTATGTAAACACGGATCTTTAAACAATGCAATTGACGTTAGAATACGTTTATAAATCGGATTTTATGGTGTGATTCACCTATTTATTGAAGGTGCGTTTGTGAAGTGCATTCAGATGTGTTTGTGCGTGTGTGAAATGCATTCAACCCCATACTTTCATACACTATTTGCCACATGTGAAAATGAATGTATTTTCATTAATTAGAAAACTTTTGTTCCTATTTAAGTCACAGGGCATGAAATCAACCCAGTGATGATTTTATATATGTATCACTATTGTTATTAATGGTTAATAAATTGTTCATATGATCATCTGATCATCGAATAATTCGCAGTTTCTAACTTCAAACAAAGCTAAGGTATTTCATTTAACTTTGTATGGCTGCCCAAATTCATTTCCTACAAAAAGCGATAATTTATAAAGGAATTTTAATTTTAAACATTTTTTTTTCAAATTTCAAACATTACCTAAAACTGAAGAACGACGGTTTAAACAAAAAACGGAGAATATTATCTTTAATAATTACAATCTTAAAATGGAATTACTGTAAAACGATTTAAATCCATTTCAATTCATTTGAATTCATGGATAATCTCTAGGAGCGCTCCATTTTTCAATATTAAACACACACTCATGAAACATATACCATTTGAAAGCTCACATTTTTCCGAGTCTAAAAATGTAGTCATCCAAAAGTATCAATAGCAAATAAAAAGTAACTAGGCTTAATTAATTGTTTGTCGCGTGACGTCATTAACTACATTATAAAGGTTGGCTAAGTTATAAATCTTCAGTCTGTGTTGTAAGATGGTATTTTTGGTAATTGTTACGCTAACCTAACCTAACATGAATGTTATTACATTATCATTTGTATAATTTAGGTCTCGGGGGTACGGGGCGGAGCCCCCGTAAAGATCACGCATCACAAATTGATCGGTATAGGGTTTTATATTTAAACCTAGTTACTTTTTATTTGCTATTGATACTTTTGGATTACTACATTTTTAGACTCAGAAAAATGTGAGCTTTCAAATGGTATGTTTTATGAGTTTATGTTTAATATTGAAAAATGGAGCGCTCCTAGAGATTTATCGAATTCATTTAATGAATATAGTTTCGGGGCCGTCAGTCTTTTGACAGTAAATTTCGTACATGATCCAGGTTCGCCAAAATTTGATGACGTCATCATGAGCTCTCGGTCAATCATGGCAAATTCTATTGATGACGTTATCATGAACTCTCGGTCAATCATGGCAAATTCTATTGATGACGTTATCAACTTTCGGCCACTCACGATTCATGTACGAAATTTGGGCTTTGTATGATGGATTGGGATATTGCACCGTCCCTCAATCGTGTAAGCACCGGTCTCACGGTTCTTAAAAGTACAAGAATGATTGGCACTTTTTCCCCCTGCCACCAGCCAGTCGTTTTTCCGTTAAATGCATTTTTTTATTGGGTCAATTGTGGATTATAAATTGAATGCCCGGTTAGGTCAACTGTGTACGCCCTTGATGATTGGTTAGTGTCATGATATTTTCGTTAGTTTAAACGAAAATATCATGACTTAACCTAGTCAATCGTCAAAGTACGGGTCTGACCCATTTGAGAACTTGCTCAAACATATTAGAGAGGTGTATCCATGCAACTAGTTATTTTATTTCAATACAAAAGTTGAAATTCGTTTTTATTTCATTTAATTTTCCAATTTGCAAAAATTTTTGGATCACCTGAAGATCAAGGCCCACAGCCTTCGTTAGTTAGCCTTATAAGGCTAACTAACAAAAATATCACGACTTAACCTAACCAATCGTCAAGGGCGTACAGTTGACCTAACGAATGGTTAGGTTAAGTCGTGATATTTTCGTTAGTTTTAACGAAGATATCATTTGATAATTGAGGCTGGGGGCCCTGATCTTCAGATGATCCAAAATTTTAAAAGTGGCGGGGGAATACTGAAAAAGCGCCGAATGGTTTATCATAAAATATTTGAGCTCTTCCTTACCTAAATCTAGGTACGATTTCCAGCCGTCCAAAATTATGTACGAGTAACTAAAAATATTGGATCAAGTAAAGATAAGAACCCCCAACCTTTTTTTAGTTAGCTTTATAAGGCTAACTAACGAAAATATCACGACCTAACCTTAACCAATCGTCAAGGGCGTACAGTTGACCTAACGATTGGTTAGGTTAGGTCGTTATATTTTCGTTAATTAGCCTTATAAGGCTAACTAAAGAAGGCTGGGGACTCTGATCTTCAGGTGATCCGATTTAGCTTGTCGGTTATTACATTTAAGAATGTTGTACTATTTTGTTGTTTATGTTCTTCTAATAAAGCTTATCATCATCATAAACTTGCAGCTTGCTGTTAATCGAACTTTAAAATTCTGAACTTAAGCTAATATATATATATATATATAAACTTAAAAAAAAGTTAACGCTGTCTTAAGACAGTGTTAACTGAAAGAAACTAACATAATTAACGTTATTGAAACGTAAGAATCGAAACTGGTGACAAATATTTAGTAGAATCATGTGTAAAATAACTTAAGTACATTATGAAGTAAAGTATTCGTTCGTTAGTGCACATGAACAGAACTCTATATTGATTTTTATACAGGGAGATAGAGCAAAAAAAATAAGAATACTTTACTCTATAGCGTTTTTCGGATCAAATGTAGAATTCGGACCCCAGCCTTCTTTAGTTAGCTTTTTTAAGGCTAACTAACGAAAATATCACAACCTAACCTAACCAATCGTTAGGTTAACTGTACGCCCTTGACGATTGGTTAGGTTAGGTCATGATATTTTCGTTAGTTAGCCTTATAAAGCTAACTAAAGAAGGCTGGGGTCCGAATTCTACATTTGATGCCGTTTTTCTCGCAAATTCATATTAACGGAGATATAAGCAATTTTTGGATCGATTAAAATTGATTGAAATCGTATGGTGGTAATTATTCGTTTTAACCCTGCGGGTCGATTTTGATATGAGAATAGGTTTTTCTGATGTATTTTGGTGTTTTATTCAAATCCGACCTTCATTTCTTGTGCAAATGAATTACTGAATACCCGGTTAGGTCACCTGTGTACTCCCTTGATGATTGGTTAGGTTGTCGTGATATTTTCATTAAAACTAACGAAAATATCACGACAACTTAACCAATCGTCAAGGGCGTACAGTTGACCTAACCGGACATTCAATAATTCATTTGCACAAGCAATAAAGGTCAGATTTGAATAAAACACACCAAAATACATTAGAAAAACCTATTCTCGTATCAAAATCGACCCTCAGGGGTAAAGCGAACAATATTATTTCAATCGATTTTAATCGATCCAAAAATTGTTTATATATCCGTTAATATCAATTTGCGAGAAAAACGCTATAGAGTAAAGTATTCTTTTTTTTTTTGCTCTATCCCTGTATAAAAATCAATACAGAGTTCTGTCCGTGTGCACTAACGAATTCTTTACCCATTATGAAACTAAACGTCTAGGCCCGAATGTTTATTGTAACTTAGCCTAAGCCTAGACTTACCGCTGCCTCGATTGGTTCAAGTTAGATCGGCCTTTGGCGTATGTTACTTTTTGATATTTAGCTACTTAGAGTAATCTTTACCAACTAAATCTTTAAGTGATTAATAAAAATACGTTTAGGCCTATGTACAATTAATTTTCAAAATGAGGGTTAATAATGCATGCATGATAATGCAAGCACAGTTTATTTTGTCAAATTTTTTAGCAGTTGTTAGGAATTGTTTGATACGTAAGTGAAATGAAGCATTAATTCCATCAAAACGGATGTAATTTTGGCTCCCTGTGAAGACCATATAAGATGGAAAGATGCAATCAGTAAATGTAAATGTGTAATTAAAAACTAACTTGATATATATGTAGTAGAGAGGAATGGAAGCCGTTTCTGGTGCTAAGATGTATAAATGGTGGCGATGATTTCGCCTGAATTATCACTATAGGCTATAGAGCAGAGGTGTCCAACCCTTTTCATGAAGGGCCCTATTTCAATTAATGACCCACACCGAGGGCCAGTGTGCAAATTTTAGATAACTTTAATTTCAAAGAACTTATTCTACGGAAACAAAATATGACGTTAGATAATGAATTTTCAGTATCCGCCAGCTGGGCCGTATGCTGGACGAACCTGCTATAGAGCTATACCCAACCTTGTCGTAAAAGGTAACATTGGATCCCTAAGGTAGGGGTAGTACCATAATCCCGGTGGCGACCTCCTGTATCTTTGTGTAATTGATTTGAGTGTATTCAGTTCCAATCTCAAGTTTATTGCCCACTCCATTCAGAATGGCATAATATATATAAAAAATTTGATCAGTGCTTTTTAATAAAGTCGTTATATTTTGTTCTGGTCTGTTTGCAAAATTAAAAACATAAATTTTATGAAAATTAATTTGTCGGTATTTTAAATAGAACAAAAAATTCCATGGATTTTCTCTCGAACGTGTCACTGAGTGGTGAAAATGGCTCTGTATTCTGTGCACGCTACGCTATACATATACGCGCTAAACTTAAAATGGTCACCTTTGGAAATTTAAGACACTTTAACGTACGCCAACAAGTCTAGGAGGTCGACATTATACTCTAACATACCTAGTTAAATTATTGTTATAATAATTTAATCCAACTCGCAAGGAAAATTAAAAATTATTTCAAATGCTTTCGTCTCTTACAAGACTTTCACAAGGAATGAATTATTTGCCTCTTATATATATATATATATATATATATATATATATATATATATATAATGTTGTTACATAATATGTACATGAAAGGTGATTGCGGATTATATACAATAAATAATGTTGAAGGTGTAAGGTTTTCTGCTTTGATGCGAATTTCTGTTTAGCTCTGTCCGCGACTGGTTTGATTTATTTTGTAGTGTATGTAATTAAAATAAAAGGATAATTAAAATTTTTATCACTAACAACACTCATTCTAATGTCATTGTAGCTAGTCTTACCTTTTAACTTTAAAATGTCGAAACTGTTTACATGTACAGTATATCTACCTACCTTCGTCACTAGATTTCGTTCTAAGAGTGAACACATTTATCAAATTCCTAAAGGGAGGGTATTAACGCTTTAACGACGGTTATATGTTCCTTTACACCAAAAAATATAGGTTGTACTGTTATTCATAACTAAAGGTTTTACTAACAAGTCACTGAAATGAGACATCTTTTGGATTCTTTTCCCGGCAATTAAACGACACTTACATAAACAGGTGAAAGTATTTATGAAAACTATGTATTTTAGTACAGTTTATATGATTTCCAGTCGGAGTGTTTTTTTATGCATGAAGGAGGGGCCAAGGGCGAATACCCGCAAAAACGTCCCCCATAGATAAAGAAGAGAGCCAAACTCAAGGTCCAAGGTTTTCGAGATGCCTGGACACTGCGTTTGAAAGATTGGAGATCATAGACGAGGGAAAAGATGGATTGAGGAAGAGTGTTCCAGAGTTGATCGGTTGATTAGATGACTGAAAATATGGATTAACCCTTGCGTTACGTTAGAGAGTTGGACAGAAAAAGAATAAGAATGTGTAGAAAGACTGGTACTGCAAGCTCTCCTTAAAAGAGGAGACATGCAGTTAGAGAGTTTACACAACAGTAATGTCAGTTATAACAGCGACAGTAAAGAAAGTGATTGAAGACAGTCAGTAAGAGGCGGGGAATTGATGAGACGAGAAGCCTTTGATTCTACTCGCTCAAATAAGCTCTGTGGGTTGAGCCACCCCACACATAAGGAACGTACTCCATACAGGGCCGATAGACCCCTGTACAGACATATCAACTGAGGGTGGGATGAAGAAATTGCGGAGCCGGTACAGAAAACCTTACCTCTCAAGAACTATTTTACAAAGAGCATATGTGATCTTTCAAGGAAAGATCACAAGCAAAGAAAACGCCAAAAATGTTAAGAGAAGAGAAATAATTGAGTTGTGTATTGCTGAAGGTAAGGGGATAGTCGTGTGGAAGATTGCAACGAGTAGACAGAGGAAGGAACTGAATTTTTGTGGCATTGAAAGCCACAAGGTTTTCACTTCCCCAATCAGAGATAGTAGAAAGGTCAGAGGTCAGGTGCATCATAGCCGTCCCACGCGAAGCATGGAGTGACTGTTGAGAGGGACTATTTGTGAAGCGGGTGAAGAGTGGAATCATCGGTATAAATGTGGATAAGTCACGGAGTGCGACTTAATAGATCATTGATAATGAAAGGAAGACAGTAGGTGAGGGACAGAACCCTGAGGAACGCCACTATTAATAGCTTTAGGAGAACAGAGGCCATCTACAACCATAGCTATAGATCGGACAGAAAGGAAGTCGGAAATGAAGTCACAGATCGAAGGATAGAAAGGAGGGCAATTTGAAAATTAAGGATCTGTGCCACTCTATCAAAAGCTTTTGATATGTCTAGCGCAATAGCAAAGATTTCATCGAAATCCCAAAAAGAGGATGACCAAAAGTCAGAGAGATGTGCAAGAAGATCGCTAGTAGAACGTCCATTGCGGAAACCATACTGACGATCTGAAAGGAGATTGTGAGAAGAGAGGCGTTTAAGAATTTTCTTATTAAGGATAGATTCAAAAACTTTAGGAAGGCAAGAAATCAAAGCAACTGGACGATAGTTGGAGGGTTGAGAGCGGTCACCCTTCTTTAGGACAGGCTGAATGAAAGTGAACTTCCAGCAGAAAGGAAAAATACCAGATTGAAGACAAAGACGAGTTTGACTCGGAAGGGTGTCAGCACAGTTCTTGAGAACAGGAGGGGGACACCATTAGGCCCGTACAGTGGCGCTCATACGTGTTCCTACAGAGAAATATTTATATTCGTCCTCATCTTTCATACCATGCATAGGATAGTTATAAAAAGTTTATCGTTCGTTTGAAAAAATTTAACATAAAAAACTTAGTTGAACTCCAACATATAATGTTAAACGCCAAAGGCGTCTCCTCTTGGGAGGATCCAAAGACCAAATTGCAGCAGTAGGACAGGAAACATATAAGATTGTGGTCGGAGTTGCCCAACGGAGAAAAAAAGTTTGCCATAGTAAGAAGGATGATGAGAGGCCCAACATTCTGTATTTATTTCTCGCCTATCTCCAAAGCGATCGGAGATACGAGTATGGTGCTGTATGATCTGTTCTTGATCATTCAGAATACAAAAGTTGTAAGCAGTTAACCATGCATTGGAAATGTAGGCACAGGAAATGTCATTGAAATGGGAGGAAAGCCAATGGTAATGGTGAACAATGAAGTCTCCTAAAATGGAGATTTCGGCAAAAAGAGAGTGGAATAGAATGTATTTCACTTTGTAAGTGAGGTAGTCAAAGAATTTTGGATAGTTAGTAGAATTAGGAGAAAGGTAGACAGCGCAGATGTATTTAGTTTGAGATTGCCATGTAAGCCATAGACAGAGGGTGTAGAATTCGGAGGATTCAATTTCAGGAATACGAGAGCAAGTTAGGTTGTTGCGTACCATATACGCAACATCCACCTTTGGAATGAAATTGAGTATGGAGAAAGTAGGAGGGTCCAGAAAAGGGGTTGCCATCAGTCGTCCCAGACACCCAAGTTTCATCCAAGTTGAATCCATTCAGTCGTCAAAGGGTTAAAAACCAAGCGTTTCAACACTCCGCTTCTACTCTTCACGACGTGAGTCTGAAAGCAGTTTTTAATTGTATTTCAGTAATGTAAATTTAGATCTAAAATTAATTTAAAATTAATCTTATTTCAAAAGCGAATCTAAACTAGGAAATATATATGTGTGTGTGTGTGTGTGTGTGTGTGTGTGTGTGTGTGTGTGTGTGTGTATAAAGTAATTGGATCAACAAGTCTGAAAGAGCTGGGTAACAAAATTTTGGATCACCTGAAGATCCGTCACCCCAGCCTTTTTTAGTTAGCTTTATAAGGCTAACTAACAAAAATATCACGACCCTAACGTAACCAATCGTCAAGGGCGTACAGTTGACCTAACGATTGGTTAGGTTAAGGCGTGATATTTTCGTTAGTTAGCCTTATAAAGCTAACTAAAAAAGGCTGGGGTGACGGATCTTCAGGTGATCCAAAATTTGTCAGTTTTTATCTGCGCATCTGTCTGTGATCGGTTCCATTAAAAAGGAAGATTCTTTCTTGGTTAGTTAAAAAGTGAGGAAGATCTCCGTAGATTTTATTTTCATTTATTTTAGTTTTAAACTGCGCATAGCCTAATGATTCTTCTTTCAGCTTATGTGAATTGAAAACTTAAATTATACCAAGGGTATGTTTTACCCAGTTAAGAGTTAAATTACATTTATAGCTAAAGATAATTCTTACGGTCTTTACGTTTTTAATGAAAAGATACGTAAGTGATGTTAGGGTATTGGTAAAGATGTGCGAAAGAGATCAAGGATGCGTGGCAGAAGTAGGCCAAAGGCGTTTTCTACAATCAAACTTCTTTAAATAGGTTCTGTTTCTTAAATCGTAAACATATTTTTCAAATACGTTTCAACCATTACTTACACTTGTAAACATAAACTAAAAATAAAATGTGAAAATTAACATCATGATGATTTCAATCGCGTGCACGTTTGTGAATTTGTGTTTAATTTGTATTAAAGTACTTACTGACATGCAGTTAATTAAGTATCTGTAGTGAAATTAATTATACATTGTATTGTGCACACAATATGCAACAGTGTAATTACTATACTTAGCATTTTACTATTAGCAAAGTACCATTCAAAAATAGTTAGTTTCTTATTAATTAATACATACATTTATAATATATATTTATGGTTGTTTACATTTTCAGACGTCTTCAAATTTAGAAAACTTACGTGATGACCATTATTCATTGCTGCAGTGTGTTGGTATTCAATGCTCAAACTTCATTAGAGCATTAACAAGGTGCTCTGATTCTTCAATGGAGTTCTGCCAGATTTACCTAGGTTTGTCATGATACACAAGTGTTTTAACAACCCCATAGATAAAAGTCTAGAGAGATTATGTCGAGTGACCGAGGTGGCCTATCCAATGCTGAAACACACAACTGGATTCACCAAAAGCTAACGTTTGGTGTGTTACGTCATATGACTACATAATCGCTCCATTTTTCTTTGACGATCATATCGTGACTAGAACAAACTACACTTAACATGCTACACATAGTTTTTGTTTTCCCGTCTAAGAGCTATTGGAGTCGACATGATTAGTATAATCTTTGAACAAGATGGGGTGACTTCCTACTGTGCCGTTGCTGTTCGCAACTTTTTAGACTCAACCTTTCCTCGGCGTTGGATAGGCCGTGGTGGACCGATAGCGTGGCCACTGGCCACCTCAATCACCATACTTAACTACTTTGGATTTCTATCTGTGGGGTTATGTGAACACACTTGTATTATGACAAACCCAGTAGTTTGGCAGAACTCCATCAAGAGCATCTCCCAAATGACCTAATGGAGTTCGAGCCATCACATAAGCATTATAGCGATAAACGATGTCATCTTGTCGAAGTGTTCTAAACTTGGACAGTTTCGAGATGTAAACAACCATGTATATGGAATACACAGTGATTAATAACGAAAATTATCAGTTATTTTTGCAGCATTATTTCTTGGACACCCTGTATATTCAACAGTGAGAGTTAAATATGATCCTATAATGTATAAAAAGGAAGATTTATCTTATTTAATCACTTTTAGGTTTATATTTTAAATAAAATTACTTTTCACCAACACACCAAAAAAGAACCCAAAAAACGTGACACCACTATATATCTTCTTCCGCAGCTTATTATCCCATCTTTACATGGGGTCGCTGTTTTTGGTTCGTCTTCTCCACTCTCCTCTGACGTATACCGCGTCCTCCTCCAAGTCCTTCTCCCTGATGTCCGCCACCACACAGTCCCTCCATCTTGTCTTCGGTCTTCCTCTTCTTCTCCGTCCCGGCAACTCCATCTCCAGCACTCTGCGCCCCACATACTCCTCCTCTCTTCTCCTGACGTGTCCATACCACCTCAGCCTGGCCTCCTGCACCTTCTTAGATGCTTCCGCCACCTTCACTGTTCCTCTTATATGCTCATTTCTGACCTTATCCCTCCTCGTCACTCCACACATCCACTATCTATATATATATATATAATATATATATATATATATATATATATATATATATATATATATAATTACCCACGCCAGGATTCGAACCTCGCACCTCTTGAGTAGAAGGCGAGGGCGCTGACCACTACCCTACAAGAAGGTAAAAGTTAGTACAACCTGGCGCATATTTTAACACCCGAGGGAACATAAACGCTTTCGTATCTAGAGGCGTATTAACTTTTATCTGGTCACAGAGAAGTGGTCAACGCCCTCGCCTTCTACTCAAGAGGTGCAGGGTTTGAACCCTGATGGGGATAATTTTTCATTATACTCTATATATAAAACTTTGGAAAAATGTAACGTATTAGGCGCTAAATGGAGTTAAAATGGCAGAGTATTACGGGCGCTTGCCGTGACACATTTCCTCTTCATAATATTACTATTATTCCTGTTTGAATTAAGTAAATTGGTTTCTGTGAAAACCGACAATGCTATACGAGAAAATTATGAACATTTGGAGTATCGTCTCTTGAGGCAATAACGCCAGTACATAATTGAAATGTTGAACGAGTGTTAACGTGCAATGAACAGCCGTCGTCCTTCCATCGAAAACATTCCCTCCCTTACAACGCGTTTTCGAACCCCAACTCGCTTTTAGCGAAATCCAATAGAAAGGAATTCAACTCTGTCCGGTAACAAAAGGTATTCGAGGTGTGAAACTCTCAATTCTTGAATAGTTTATTTCCATTGAACAAAATTTTCTTTTACTGCTTTGAAAAGTAAAATTAAAATCAAGGATGAGTTCTTTTCATTTTGGAATATCAATATCATTAAAATTAGAATAAATGCATTTTTTAACTTTAATGAAATTTCATTCAAGTTTCTTTGCATTTATATTCTTGTTTTATCTTTATTTTTTTATAGTTCGTAGTATTTTGCATTATTAAGTTACGCATGGTCTTGGTTATTTAAATTTAAGACTTTTGGCGCCATTTTTGTGTTAATATTCTCTCACGTACGCACAATTTTGAATCAAATTGTATTACTTTGTCAAATCTTTCTATATACGCTGAATACAGAACGATAACTCGGTACTCATTTCCAACTTGATTGAAGTGTGGTTATTTTAACTTACGCTTTACTGATGCTCTGAAATATCGAGTCTAACCACGAGAAGGGCTACACACTGGCCAATGTCCTAACACCACTTCCTGTCAATTTAAGAAGTTAAGCGAAATTGAGTCTGGGTATGAGCTGGATGGGGAACCATTCTGTCTTTCAGGTTGTGTAGGTAGCGACCCATAATTTAATTCTTACATAAAGCAGTAGGTCGCTTCGGTCATGTGACCGTAAATTTTGAGAAAGAGGGTCAACCCCCCCCCCCCCCCCGACATAAACAAAACTAACAAAGAGGACGATATTTATCACTCATAAATAGTTAATTTCAGATTTAAACCCTTATTAAAAGCGCTTTCTGTTTAGGCTTTTTAACTAATGTAGGCTACTTAAGTTGGATTTGAATAACTGGATCGATCTGCATTCAACCCCTCTGCAGCATCCCCCTCATTTCGGGTATTTGAAGGCTATAACTTTTTTAACTGATAGTTACTTCTGATCATTTGCACTTTCAAAATTGTTTGAACATTCAAACAATTTAAATTTTGTTCACATATTTTTCAGTGATTCTCTAAACAATTATTACAGTTGTTCTATTTTATGAACGCGGTTGAATGTATGTAAATTTGTAAATTGCTATTCATTCAGTCGTATAATACATCAAAAGATGGATAATCTCGTTATTCACATTCGGTCTCGAATTTGGACTCTGCGTAGAGAAGAGCAAATAAGTTTGTTTATTTTAAGTTACGTTCTTCCTCCAAACTGCAATGGGCATTAATATATATATATATATATATATATTATATATATATATATATATATATATATATATATTAGTGATGTAGCGGATGTCATTTTTTTCACATCCGCGGATGCGGATGAGGATGTTTGATTTCAACATCCGCGGATGCGGATGTCTACATTTTCGTTATTTTTTAGGATATATTCGAGATTTGTTGTGTTTAACGTATATAATAAGTTATTATATAGAGAGAGCTGTAGCTATAATGTAGTATAATTGATTAATTGTACAATAATTGCTGTACTTTTCTCTGAACATATAAAATAATATCAAGCATCTAACTAATATAGAAATCAATTAGTGAATTCGTCTGCAAATAAATTCGTTATATTTTGTTGAGTTTCAGCCACAATTAGAAACCATAATTGTGTTACCAGGATGCGGGACGTGAACCCAACTCAAATGCACCCCACCGACCTCTTTCCCCAACCTCCACCCTTATAGAAAGAGATCTTTAATTAGCTTGATAACTATTTATATTAAGTTTAAAGTTTTATTATGCATATTTATAAATGAGTAATTAAAATAAAGTAAACTAAGATGTTCATCGTTTAATGTTCAAACTTAATTATAGGAAGGTTATGCTTAAGGAACATTAATTTTTCTGCCTTTTCTGCTGCCAGTCTGTTTCTCTTTTCATCATATATTAATCCAGCACTGCTAAATAATCTCTCGCTTGGTACGTTTGTTGGAGGACAGGCTAAATGTTTCCTTGCAAGTTTACTCAAGTATGGATAGATATTCTGCGTATTTTTCCACCAACTAATAGGATTGTCACATGCAGCCAGGTGTTTTTCTTGGTGATAGCTCTCGATCATTTTTACTACATCTTTTGACATCGCGTAGGTCTCGTCATTGCTGCTTGACTCAAGAAACTGAGAGACAGATTCTGTGATAGATTTGCTTGTTGAAGGTGTTGGTTCTGTCACTGAAACTTTTATTCTTTTGGTGGTGTGGCGAAGCGACAGATTCAAGAGATTGAAGCTCTTCACCTGCTTTGCCAAGTGATGATTTAACTCGTTCTAATGTACTAGGTGAAAATAACTTAGCTTTGTAACGTGGATCAAAGTAGGTTGCAAGAGAGTAACTTCATACAAGAACAGCCTCTCGTTGTCGCTTGCATCACTTTTGCGCACAATGAACTAGTTCTATTAATATAGTAGAATTTGATGATTTCTGCTTATTAATGACATTTTATCTCAACGGTCCACATCCGCACGACATCCGCAGTCCAAAGTGCGGGTGCGGACGCGGATGCGAGAAAATGTGCGGATGTGACCTACATCACTATATATATATATATATATATCGGGTGATTACAAATGATCTTCCCGATTTTAAACATTTATCATGAAAAAACTAACAAAGCTACAGCGAAAATGAAGATATAGAAATAAAGAACTTAAAAAGTTTTATTTACAAGCTATTAAAATTTAATATGAACACCTTTTTTGGCTCCTTTTGAGGTTACATTCCTGAATGAGCAATTGTTGGATCGGGCGTCGGGGGCGCCCATTCCTTGGCCGGCTCGTTCGATCGATCTAACCCCCCTTGACTCTTCCTCTAGAGCTGTTAAAAATGAAGTTTTGTTCCACCAATGGCAACAACTTTGGAACATTTGAAGAAAAGGATACGTGAGGCTATTAGAAAAGTTCAGTATGATATACTACAAAATGTATGAAGAGAAACAGAATACCGCTTTGATGTTTGCCGAGCCACAAAAGGAGCTCATATTGAACTTCAATAGATTGTAAATAAAACTTTTTGAGGTCTTCTTTATTTGTATATCTTGATTTTCGCTGTCGCTTTATTTTTTCATAATGTTTAAAATCGGGAAGATCATTTGTAATCACCCGGTGTATATATATATATATATAATAAATTTCACAATTAAACGCGTGAAACTAATAAATGGTGTACACCCACAGGTAAAAGTAAAAAGCTATTCCAAGGCTTTTCGTGTATGAACGCTTCATCAGGGAATGATGGCGTGTTCAGTGAACGAAAAGCCTTGGAATCACTTCATTTTCTCCTGTGGGTGCGCATCATTATATATATATATATATATATATATATATATATATATATATATATATATATACAGTGGTGTACTGCTAAATAAAGAAGTGAGGGAACGCATTTTGAAAGTGTTACTCAGATGCGGGGGGGGGACAATGGCGAGCGCGGCGCGACCATACAGCTGGGGGTCGGGGGGCACTGTAAGCCCCCGGGGAAATCTTTTGAAATCTGACCAATTTCAGGGATGTTTTGAAGTCCATATGCACTGGATATTAGGATATATTCCAAGGTTGAAGATGCAGTATTTCCAGTGTCATTAGATATACGACATCCAGTACGATCAATAAAAATAGCTAACAACTGGAATGATTAACTAAAAAAAAGTTAACAACTGGTACGCCGTGGTGACTGTTTCACCAGATCTTTATAGGCTAGCATTGTCTCAGTCGAAGCTAAAAGAAATGAAACAGTTAATGATTCTTTCTCATATTTCTTCTAGGGGTGGGAATTAAAATTTCATGACGTTAGAGATTTGTAAGTTCAAATTTATTTGAAATAGTGAGGGAACGCCGTTCCCACGCGTTCCCACAGCACTACACCACTGTGTGTGTATATATATATAATGTATGTATGTATGTATGTATGTGTGTATATATATATATATATATATATATATATATATATGTGTGTGTGTGTGTGTATATATATATATATATATATATATATATCCCCGCAAGGGGGTTCTAAGCTCGTGCTCTTTGTGCTCGTTTGTACGTGCTTGTTCCTGGAGGTTTCACGTGCGCCCTCCCGGCCCTAGCACCCAAGGATGATGGGGCTCGACCCTGCAGTCCTTGTCATCCTTGGTCTTTTTCCACTTCGACTGTCCCCTCCACCCTTTCTTTTTCTCTTTCCTCTCACTTTTTCTTTGTTTTTCCGCTGAGATATGCCCTTTAAATAGAGGCGAATCGGTTCTTCCTGAACTAAAAAAATAAAAAATAAAAAATATATATATATATTATATATATATGTGAGAGTTGGCGAAATTACTATCAAAGTCTCGATATTTCTTGTAAATATATAATGCATCTGGGAAGGTACAGTAATGGACATTAATATAATTCATTTTTTCATGTTGATAGGACTTGAATTAATTGTGTATACCTTTGGTAAACCTTTGGTTAGCTTCCGCCCGAATTTTTCATTCTGACGAAGGTCAAGCTTTTCACTCCACCTTAGACCTACAGTTTAACGTGGAATCCGAACCACGCCCCATCAGCAGCCCAGTGTCTTAACCACTAGGCCACCTAGGGTACCCATTTATCTACCAACCACTTTCTTTATCGTGTGGAAGGATGAACAGCTGGGTTTTGCTGCGCGCCGGCTGCCGTCGGGTCTCGAACCCGGGGTCGATGGATTCGTAGCGACGCTAACCACTACACCACCGAGGCGCCTATGCGTATGAATATAGATGTCCTGCGCGCATTTCCGTAAATCTATTCTAATACAATCTCGAAGATATGTAATTTTAGCACGAAGCCTATTCGTCACGATAAGAATAATAGAATTCACTAAATAAAATAAGTAATAAAACGATAAAGTTGTTGTCGTTAGAAAGCAAGTTAAATGAGGGGTCCGCGCGTCTTAAGGTACCTAAGCGCCACCACAGGCGAAAACGTGTGTGTGGTGGATATCACTATTTTCACCCTTCCTCCATCGCGTGGTTTGGGTTATAATGACCTTACGACACTAGAAGTATGGTTGAAAACCTTATGAAGCGAACTACTTTT
Organism: Bathynomus jamesi; assembly: GCA_023014485.1. Lineage (NCBI taxonomy): Eukaryota > Metazoa > Arthropoda > Malacostraca > Isopoda > Cirolanidae > Bathynomus > Bathynomus jamesi. The sequence continues at coordinate 34,473 of JAJOZX010013309.1, read as the reverse complement.
TTCACCTCTATCGCCAGCCAAAGTTCACCCAAAGTTCGGCATAATATGAAAAAAAAAAATTTAAAGAAATATATAAAATATGAAAATCTATTCCAAAAACTCAACATCTTCATCAGCATACTTAGACCTCTAATTTAGCCAAAAATGAATGTTCTAGTTCAATTAATAACAGAGATATTATTGCCAGAATATTGCTGAACTTTGGAGGCGATTTCTGGCGAATTTTAATTTTGGCGCTTAGGTACCTTAAGACGCGGGACCCTCAAATGTTAAAATTAAGAGAGGAATTGAAGTTAATAAGATCATTTTATGAGCGCGTAATGATACAATTATTTACAGATCACGAAATGTTAAAACAAGTAGAAACATTATTTTCATTATTAAGAAAGTCTTTTTATGCTTATTATTAACTTATAAATACTGAATAATTTAAGGAATTTATTAATTTATAAATTAAGAGAATTTACGATAACACACACCGTTTCAAAGTGTGATTATATTTTTGTAAAATACTCTCTCGCATTTACGAAGTAGGAATTACTTTCTGTTCCTACTTTCATTCTCTTCAAATGGGAATTCTAGATTTGGTAGAATTCCTTCTGGATTTAAGGTCATCAGTGAAGTCTCTCCAAATTTCGGACTTCATTAACGTGTTTCATTTAATGTGTAGTATGTTTCAGTTCATTTAATGTGTAAATGGGTACACGAGATAACTGTAGTGTGGTGTAAAGGTATTTAAAGCATTTCCTTTAATTTCTTTTCTAAACCTTCCTATAATTTTCGTTTCAGCACTTATTCTCCATCAGTAGCTGGAGAGAGCGAGATTATATGTATGTATGTATGTATGTATGTATGTGCAACTGAACATAAGTGAGACCGAATGTGTAATAATTTACAAATTTAGTCGGGTAATTTTTTGTGAGGTAACTCTGGGAACATTAAAAATGTATACGAAAATTTCCAGATATTATTGTCGGAAAAAAGATGGTAATCCTGGTTAGGTTAGACTACATTAGCGAGTACTTCCGCTGTTTAATGACTTAGCAGAAAACATCTTTCGAGCCATCAACTGCGCCCGAAGCACTTATCACCACGTCCTTCTCGATTCGATGCCACTAAGGTCAGGTTAGGTTGAAATAGGTTTGGTTAAGTTTTTCTGATGTGTGTTTAAAAGCTGGTACCTCTAGTAAAATAATGGGAATCATCTGGAGGAGCTTCCGCAGCAGAAAAGCAAACAGCATGCTCAAATTATGGAAGAGTCTAGTCCTACCAATAATTGAGTATTGCTCAGTACTTACAAGCCCATACAGAGAACGAGACATTGCGAACATTGAAGCTATACAAAGGACTTTTACGTCTAAGATAGAGGAAACGGAAGGTGAAGACTACTGGTCTCGACTACAATCCCTGGAACTCTACTCTCTCGAAAGAAGGCGCGACCGGTACACAATATACATATGGAAAATATTTGAGGGCTCTCTCCCTAACCTTAGAAATGAAATAGAAACAAGCTTGAATGAGAGAAGAGGCAGATTTTGTACGGTCCAGCTGCGGTGGGACAAGTGGCCATGAAAACGAGGATGGAAAATACCCTCAGAATACGAGGCCCAAAGCTTTTCAATGTCCTACCAAAAGAAGTGAGGAATCTCAAGCACACCGACCTGAATAACTTCAAGAATCAGCTGGACAGATTCCTGTGCAAAGTTCCTGATCAGCCATACGTGACTGGCTACAAGGGTAGTAGTAGATCAGACAGGAATTCCCTCCTTCACCAAATTTCGAAAATGAGGCGGGATGCTGCAGAGGGGTCGACCGGAGGTCGATCCTGAACCGTCATTCAAACTCGCCTAAAGTAAGTAACCTCGCTTATGTGGAGATGCGCGCACACACACACACACACACACACACACACACACACACACACACACACACACACACCACTTGCTTTTCTGAATGTCCTTTACACATATAAGTGTGGGCACAGTATACTAGTTCGTTTTTCTATTTTTTTTCTTTGTTTTTGTGGGGTAGAATGGATCTTTAGGTCTTTATAGTCCATAAAATCTGTAGTTCTGTAATTTAATCAGGCATCAATATAAAACAAAACTGCCTTTAAAGCTGGTTAACTTAGTGGGATATACAGTATAACAATTGTTGTAACCTAACTCGACCGAACCAGAAGTTAATAAATTAACTTTCAATACGATTTTGAATCCATTGCTGAGCGAGACATAGAGGTCTGATCAAAAAGTTCCGGGACAGATGTATTTATTACAAACTAAATGTCACACATCTAATCAAATTTGTCTCTTTCAAAGTAGTCTCCTGACTGTAAACACTGATTCCAGCGGTCCAGCCATTTACTAAAGCACCTGTTATACTCTTCTTTCGGAATGTTCTTCAATTCTCGTGTCGCATCTTGTTGGATATCTGGTACTTCCCAAAATCTTTATCCCTTGAGGATGATTTTCAGCTTGAGGAACAGGAAAAAGTGACAGGGTGCCAAATCCGGCGAATACGGTGGTTGGGGAACCACTGGAAACTTGTACTCCGTTAAGAGGGCGCACTGTCATGATGCAACATTCACGAACCCGACGCCCATTTTGCCGGGCATTTTGCACTCTTCATAAGGGAATTCTTAACGAAGCACAACATTCCACTGGTTCCCAACCACGCACAGTGCCACCAATTGTAAAAAAAAACGGCCAAAAATATTTCTTAGCTTCTGGCTTTTGACGATATTTCAATCAATTGGTTATTTAGAGAATACTTGAACTAAATGTTATTAACTTGTTTTAAGACAATTACAGTGCAATAATTATTTATTTATTATAATTTATATTGGTTTAGTGTTTATACTTGAGTTATGCCTAATTGACACGATCTGTACATTTGTGATGTATTGCACTCGGCTTAGATCTGATGGGAAACGTTTCATGTTACCATTAATTTATACCACCATTTTTAATAATAATAATAATAATGATGATAATAAGAACAATAATAGTAATAGTAGTAGTACATTTGATACTTTTCAATTGATATGTACGGGTATATATGATAAGACTCCATTTTGGAAATTGATCATTTTATTTTATATCAGTGATTAATATAACTTTAACTTCTAAATCTATAATTACATAAAGGAAAGAGATGAAATTAATAAATCAAAATTTATTTATTATACTATAAGCCATTCTAATCACATTTTCAATTAACAGAAATAAACAAAAATTATATAAAATATCTATTTTTTTTATAATTTGAAATAAATTTTCCGTATGTTATAAAATTCTATTAGAAATAAATGTAATATATTTATAACAGTTTATAGCTGTTAAGATAAGAAATAATAACAACAAACATAATGCATAGCTACTAATTGGAATAAATCATATTGTAAAACATTAAATTCAATTTTGAATTTCATTTCATAATTGTTATGAAAGGTTTGGCGTAATCATCTTCGTCAGAACTTGGATCTAAATTTGAAAGATCAATATTTTGTTTCAGAAGTGAGACAAACATCTCTCTTTAACTGGGTCAAATTTTCTCAAACTACTGATAACCGGATCACTAGACATTAAGAGATAATGGAGTTGATCTTTAATTGTGTCATGCCTTGATATCTTTCTTGAATGGTGCTGTCGTGCATTTCTTGTTTATTAAGAGCTTCTTGTGCCTCTTCTGAATACATCCCAATTGGTAAAATATGTTTATTTATCACTTCTTTCCCATGAATAAGTACCTTACGGCATTTTAATTTCAGAAATTTCTTTCTTCAGGGTAGCAGCTCATTTTAATTTTCGCCAAGTCTTTATTCGAAGGATATACATTAACACCATGCTGTAAGAGAGATTTCTTCAATATATTGTAACCCCTATAGCTCATATCTGTTTGAAGAATAAGAGCTAATGCTGCTTCATTTGTGTATTTAATGGGCGTCTTAGAATTTAAAGCTCTCTTGAGTTTACTTGGTCGAGAGGGAGACATCGTTGTTTCTTCCATTACAAAAGCAAAATCTCGTTTTTGCGAGTCGTCTCTGACTGACCTTGCCGCGGCAAAAGCGAGCAACTCTTTGTCCTTATCGGCTAATGCGGCTGTCATTCTTCTTTTGATCTCTGACAATTCCTTCCATGATGCAGTAGGTGGGCGTCCAGGACGAAGTTGTGGTGTACTCGCGTCTTTCAAATTTTCGATAGGCAATATCATGCATTTCTCAAGCCATTCTTTTTTATTTTCTATTACTCTTTCAAGCTTTCTTGAATATTGTCCGTGAAACTGTGTTAGATCAGAAATAAAAGTTCTTATTATTTTGATGCATTCAGTTTTACTTTCATCTGAGAGAGTCGTTCTGTCAACTGGGATTGCTTCTAATATATGATTTAACCCTTTAAGCCCTGAATTTTTTGTAGGGTTAAGTTATGAAAGCGTGTATTTGAAACGTTAGCAATTTGTACTTTCAGTCCTTAATTAAAGGGTTAAAATCAATTGAGCAATATTTTCATTGTTTATCCTATGCTGCTTAACTATTTCAATGAGATTTAGCCTTTTTTATTGATAAGATCATCTTAGTTTCAGTTTCAACAACTGAAAAAATAACATAAGATTAATATATACTAAAAATATTTATCGGAATCATCACGATTGGCATAATTGCTAATTGGCATCATATAACATTTATTCACAATAATTAATTTATTTCATATAGTAATAATTAACATGCATACCTAAAATAAATCAAAGCAATTCATATTATAATAACAGTATGCTCAATCACAGTATAACTGATAATGAGAAAAATTAACACAAGCAAGCCTGTATATAGTAATTTATGCTCAACACGCTTGAACATGCTGCAGCAAGTGAGATCATGCGCGTTCATTATTCAGCACTGTCTACCACTAAATAGAATCTTGTTTGGAATTGCGCAAATATGCGCAGCTATTTCTTTCTCCTTCATAATTTTCAGTATTTTTCCTGTACAAATTCGCAAAGATTTCGTTCCCATCGATTTCTTTTCATAGTTAGAAGTTTAAGTGAATTATTTGTATATTTTTATTTTTAAAATGAAACGTGTATTATTTTAATTTTTTAAATGAATTGGAAATTTAAAATTAGATATTTAATGTTCTTTACCTATTATATGAAGAGTTATTCTATGCAATGATGATTATGAATTGAAGATTTAACTTTTACATATCATTTAACAGAGATGTTGAATAATCATATATTTTATAGAAATAAGATATATTTATCTATCTTCATAATTAACTTATTTCATCCTATTTTTGATCCCATTAAACCAGCCTTACAATGTGAATAAGATACGATTTAAGAGTCCTCAGGCACTTTACAATATGGAGAAAAGAACTTGGTACCAATTCAAACAAACTTTTTTTTTTACTTTTGGCCGATTTTTTTACAATTAGTGGCACTGTGCACCGTATTAACCGGATTTGGCACCCTGTGACTTTTTCCTGTTTCCCCAAGCTGAAAATCACCCTCGAGGGAAAAAGATTTCGGGAAGTACCAGAGATCGAACAAGATGCGACACGAGAATTGAAGAATATTCCGAAAGAAGAGTATAACAGGTGCTTTAGTAAATGGCTGGACCGCTGGAATCAGTGTTTACAGTCAGGAGACTACTTTGAAAGAGACAAATTTGATTAGGTGTGACATTTAGTTTTGCAATAAATACAACTGTCCCGAAACTTTCGTCTTCAAGAGACTATTGTGCTAAGTTGAATAGTTTGCCCACCAGCCGATAGATGTCGCTTATTTTGATTATGCATATTTGGTTGAAGCTGCTTTTTTATAAAGAATTTATTGAAGTTATACCCAGTTTCTTTAAAATATTTAAAATTATATTTCAACTTTGTAACACTTGTTATATGAAGGTCGTTCTTTAGGCCATTTTTCTGTGGTTTTACAAATAGGAAAAGTTTTTGGAAAAAGAATGAAAAATAGGGCGATTTATAAGTGTAAGTAAAACACACACGCACACACACTCCTTCCATTATATATATAGTATAATGAATAGGGTCCGTGTTGCTTATTAACTTGACCTAATTTGGCTATCATAGACGATGATAGTCACATCGGACCTATTTAAGCCATTAACTTGTAATTAAAAATGTTTAAAAATGAATTAATCAAATAGACGTAATTTCTTTTTCAAAGAAAAAAGGAATCAAAGGCAATTTTAGAAGAAAATGGGAAAGGAGACAAAAAAAATTACTATAAATAATGCAATTTACAGCTTTTACTCAACGTAATCGCGCAGCCAATATTTCGTCGGCCAATATTTAATCTCCTAAACACGGGGCGGGGCGTCTTTTGAATACATTTGCGTCCCGTGATTCATATTTACTACCAGGTGGAAGTACTCTGGGGGAGGGGTCTTTGGGGACTTAGGTTTTCTCCGTTTAACCCTCAGCTCCCTTCCCCAGTACTCCCACTGCTTGTAAATGCCAGATATTTTTTTTTTTTTTTTTTCTCAAGCATAAAAAATTGATAGTTTTTAATAAAAGGTAAAATATTTTCAGAATTAATGTTTGAGGGAGGAAAGTTTTCTCGTACGTTTGTTTATATTAAAAGGAAATATATTAAGTTATTGCTCCCTATTTTATATTTAATTAAGAAATCATATTTTTATACTCGTATATTTGTTGTCAAAGGCGTATAGCATATATATATATATATGGGTGGGTGAGAGTGTATGGGTGTGTACAAGTATTGTGATAATCACTGGGTTTTGAAAGAGCCTTTATCATATAAACATAATATACAGAGTGGACCATAAGTCGCTTTACAGAAGCGAGTTTAATGAAACTCGATTTGGTAAAGCGACTTATGGCCCGCCCTGTATATAACGTCACATTTATATAGAAATTTGTACAATTTCCGCGTGGAACAAACATTAATAACAGTTAATACTTGCATGAGTCATTCTTTACAACTATACAAAAATTACCTACTGAAACGTTTGAGATTTGCCAATCAGAAGGATTACGGTATTTATGCTTTTGCATGCAATATATAATTATAGGACATGAAATGATAGTTTTTCAAGACTTTATTACTCTAAACACGCCAATGTCGCTAATGTCTCTTTTGTAAGTGTGCACCAACTCTATTTATGAAAACTAAGTGCAGCTAAAATAAATTAACATAACAAGTGAACGAGCGCCGTGGTCTCTTTGAACCCAATTCTCCGTCGTGAAAAATAATATAAAAAGAAACTTGTGTTTCTCAAGTATCTTCCACTCCATCAATCCTGCCTTATTTAATGTTTCCGACATATCGGAGAGAGCGATACTAAAAACCCAAATTTTCGACTCATTTTTTGTACCTGCCAACCGTAATGAGATGCAATGAGCTTTGAGGGACAATTTACGCTGAAGTTGACAAAAATTTGAATTCGCTCAACGACCGAGGAGCGAGTTTTTCGTACTAATACATAATAAATTAAAGGTTACCATCATCTTTCAGAAGAATCGATGTTGTTATAGAAACAGAATCGCTGAGAAACATCGACTAAATCTGAATTATTTATCGGGTAATACGTTAGATTTAATAATGCTTGCTTTTAAATATTAATGTTAAAAGTTATTATTTATAGACTAAATGACAATCGTCATGACGCCTCTGTGACGCTTTTCTAAATTTGTGGATAATAACAAAATTGCATGAAAGAAACTCGCTCGAAGAATTAGGGAAATATTAATCAGACTTAAATATGAAAACATTTTCCTTAATTCTTTAATTCAACAACCATCATTGTGGTCGATTTGTTAGCTGTAAAGGTTTCTAGCATGCTTTGACGTAAATGGGATAGTTATGGTTTATACAGGGTGTTTCAGGAGGAAAAGGTCAATACTTCGGGAGGTGATAGTATCGGTCATTGTGAGAAAAAAAGTTCATATGAACATGTCTAATTCTGAATGGTTACGGAGATAGAGCTGTTTGAATCTACAGATACAAAAGCATTGTTAATGGTAATCAAGAAAGAGAAACCAATTACTGTTTCTAACATTTAATGTTTAAACATTGGCATTTTCAATGGTATCAGATACAGAAATGACAAATTTGTTAGTTTACAATACGTTTTCGAAAATCCCACCGTCAACCTCAATGCACTTTGCAACTCGTGTGCGAAGATCGCGTGTTGTTCGTTTGAGTTGATCTTGACGTTCCTTTATGCGGGCAGCAGCATCCAAAATGCGCGCGAGCAATTCGTCTCGTGTATCCACCTTTCTTTTGTAAACTTGACGTTTCATCCACCCCCACAAACAATAATCTAACGGAGAGAGGTCTGGAGACCTTGGTGGCCGTTGAATGGGACCACCGCGGCTGATCCATCGACCAGGGAAAGTTTGATTTAGGTATTGCATCACCAGATGGGTAGAATGTGGAGGAGCTCCGTCATGCTGAAAGTACATACCAGCGCGTGTAGCCAAAGGAACATCCTCCAATAGTCCTGGCAATTCATTTTGCAGAAATTCTAGGTAACTTTGTCCTGTAAGACGATTCTCTAAAGTAACAGGGCCAATCAGCTGATCATCGATGATACCACACCACACATTGGCAGAGAAGCGATGTTGAAAATTTGTTTCCACACTGGCATTTGGATTTTCGTCTGACCACCGATGAGAGTTACGAGTGTTGTTGATACCGTCACGGGTGAAAGTAGCTTCATCGGTGAACAGTATTAATCGAAGCAATCGGCGATTAGCATTTACCCAATGACAAAATTCCAGTCGCATGGCAGCGTCTCCTGGTTGTAGGTGTTGTTGTACACGCTGTTCATGATATGGATGCAAGCCTTCCTCACGTGATGTTCGCCATACTCTTGTGTGCGGTACACCGAGACGTGTAGAAATTCTTCGTGAGCTAGTAGTAGGACCAACTGAAGAATGTTTTCCACTTCATCCACATCTTGTTGACCTTCACGTTCAGATGAAACATGAGCGCTGGGAAGTGTACCAATCTCACGCAGTGTGTTGAAAACCCTGGTAAACACACTTCGATCCGGAATTCTGCGGTTCGGAAACCGTCGACGGTATTCTGCAACAGCAACTGTTGCACTTTCATCGCAAGAACCGTAGAAATACACCATATCTGCATATTCGGCATGTGTGAAGGTGTGTGGCATTCTTAACACTGCTTCAAACACCAAACAATGTCACTCGCAACAGTCAGCTGTCGATTGGCTTATGTTACATGCTTACATTACAGCTTACACGGTTCAAGGTTATAGGGGAGGGAAGGGGAAGAAGAGCTGCACGCGCATCAGATTCAAATAGCTCTATCTCCGTAGCCATTCAGAATTAGACACACGTTCATATGAACTTTTTTCTCACAATGACTGATACTATTACCTCCCTGAAACACCCTGTATAATTTCAGTCTGCGGAGTAAGGATAAGAGCGCGTATAAGATTAATCGGCCTGCAGTTAATGTAACTTTTAAGAAGGGCGGAAAAGGTGTGTAACAAATATTGAAGTATTTTCGTAATAATTTCCTTATTTGCTGATTAGATCTTAAAGAAGAAACGGACGGTAAAATTTGTAAATATTGAAAAATTCTTTCCTACAATAGAAGATGATGGATAAGTTTGGCAACAGTTTTCAAATGTTTAAAGATTCAAGAACTGTTATCGCCTGCAAATTAGAATCGTGTGAAAGAGCTCGTGCACACACACACACACACACACACACACACACACACACACATATATATATATATATTATATATATGGAAGGAAAGATGTGTAAATGCTTCGTCCCTTCGAGGAGTGTGGCGTTAATGTATCGACTACATCGAAACGTTGGTACACCTTTCTCTCGCGTGATTGTTTTGTTAAAAGCTTCTTTTCTCATAATTCTTCATTGTCAAGAACAGGATCTCTCTGTAATGTAATATTTATAAATTTTTATATTACTCCTGTATTGTCCCTCAGTTACATTCTGATCTCTTTATTCGTATGTCATGTATATATCATGTCACTGATTAATAACAAATATGACAGTATATTGTCCATTAATAACTACAGACCAATACCAGAACTTTTCTGCTTTTCTAAAGAGATTTAACTATTATTTCATAACTTGGATAAAATATACCTTTAGTATATTTTACCAAGGGGTTTACCCTCATTTCATAACCTCGATATAATATACCCTTGGTATAATTGGATCAAGTAAAGATAAGCACCCCGAGCCTTCTTTAATTAGCCTTATAAGGCTAACTAACGAAAATATCACGACCTAACCTAACCAATCGTCAAGGGTGTACAGTTGACTTAACGATTGGTTAGGTTAGGTCGTGATATTTTCGTTAGTTAGCCTATAAGCCTAACTAAAGAAGGCTGGCGGTGCTTATCTTTACTTGATCCGTATAATTTACCATGGTTAGGAAATAAGGTTTAAAAACTCTTCTTACCTATATAATGGTCATCATCGACGCTGTTTGTCCCTTTAAAATAGAATTAGTAGACAGATCTCGGTATATACAAATTTGATGAAAACAACTTCCTTATTTTATATAAGCAAAGGTTACGTTTATCATCAGTTGTTCAGAAAGAACGCAAGAAAGAAATAATTAATTTTTCATATTGAATTTATAATTCTAAATGTACTAGAAAATTGCCAACAACAGACATTCGAGTCATATCAGACGACTCGCTCTTTAAATGTTTCGGGTCATCCAGTTGAGCGCGCCAAGGGTCACTGCTAAATGTATATTTGTAGATAATGACGGCTTGTCAGTCATTCAATACTGCCATAGTTGGCACCTATTTAAGATAAACTAGAATAATTAATTTAAAATTTCCTCTCTACACGATATTAATGTAGTCGTATATAGTTTTTAAAGGAAAAATACTTAATAGTTACTGGAAAAATGATACAGAAAACAGTAATTTGGAGAAAACAAGTCTTGTATAACTTTTTCCAAATGGATTAAGCAGTTAAATATGTTAAAACTAAGTTTTGTTACTATTTGCAAAAGTTCGTCTTTCAAAAGTATTATATTTGTCAGTTTCTATGAAACTAAGGGACGCGCCCCTTCTGGGAGCCGCAAAGGGGTTATTTGAAGTGGCCCACAAATTTCCATAACTACTTATTGTAGTCATAATTTTAAAAATAATTAAAAAAAAGTGTGTTTTAATCTTTCACATCCTTTCATCTCCTTTTTTAAACTTTAGATTTAGATTATTTTACGATATACAACAACGAACAAAAAATTGGAAGGGGGATGCTACATTATTATTCTCTTCTGGAGGGAGGGGTGAGGGGTGAAGACACAGTCACCGTGGAGTCAAGCTTGAAATGGTTTGAGAACCTAGTGCCTTGCGTGATGGTCTTGATATTATATGTGCGTGTCATCCACGTGTTTAATCAAATATGTTAATCACAAACTTTAAATGTTGTTTTGAATTGAAATTTGAATTGATTTGTTCATCTCTGAATTTTTGGATCCAGAAATGATAAGCAATAGTCATTTTCATTTTCAACAGTAAATTTTATAGATAAAATTAAATTATTGCACCTGTCAATGAATCCTTTAGCATCCAAACTATCAAACCAAAAGCACAAGACCGCATCTGTATACCGGCACCAAACAATGTTGAAATTAACAATAGTCGGTAAAATTCTAATTAAAAAAAATCCATATACAAATTAGCTAACACTGGTGAGAGGGAATTTCCCATTGCCAATCCAAACGACATAGGATAAAACTTACCTTCAAACTGAAAATTATAACCTTTGAGAGAGAGCTTAATTCAACACGATGCACAAATCAATTCAAATCACCCATGCAAAGAGCAATCACCCCGTCCCTCCATCGAATACACACTAACGTTATAACACTGCCCAGTGATTTCATACACAAACCTAACTATACAATAGAAACTGCAGGAAATGCACTTTCAAAGAAACAGATGTATGGTATGGAATGCAATTTCCATGCATATCAGGCAGGCTTCATAACAAAATGTATTTTGAAAATCACTAAAAATGCACCGCATTAGCTCCTACTGATGTATAGGTTCACTACTGCCATCTTTACTATAGGAACAAGGTTCCCATTTTATAATCAACTATTTAAAATATGTAAATGTCATTAAATACTTTTAATTTTGTAATTAATTCATTTTATATTTTTTTAAGCTTCATTTATTTTGTACTAAATATAAAATAAATAATTCAATTTAAAATTATGTAACATTTTGTAAAATTTATATTGTATTTATAATTGTTATAATTTTTTATCACTATTACTATCACTTGCCACACACACTTTTTTTATGGAATAAATAAACTATGCCATTAATTTTGCCTTAAAAGCTTCCATGCTTCCAAGGGCGTATTCAGAAAAGAGTACTATGAATATATTAATATCATATTAAATATGTAAAAATTGTGAAACTCGCTCGTATTCTTTTCTGAATAAAGATTTTGAATTTGAAAATTTTCGCAATCCTACTCATAACTCCGATGTTCATTTTCATTCTGAGCATCACCCTCCATAAAATCTTGTTTTCTATGTTGCTCAAAGAATTAAGAGTTGTTACCAGAGGTGGGGAGTCGGCCAAAAACAACCGACTCCCGACTCCTGAGTCGGTATTTTAAACTATTTTTAAAAACCGACTCCGACTCCCGACTCTTTCCTTATGCTGATCTACAACTTATAAATATTGGGATGTTTGTTTCGTAGATGGCGTTTCAAGTTTGAGGCTCTAGTTGGAGCATTAGCATGTTTCCCAGTGTAAGCACTAATTTTTGCATTACACTCTTTACCATCCTTTTCTACTTGACAAATAAAAATACTTTCATCCTCATTTAGCTTAAAATATTGAAAGACTGCTGATTTTCTACTAGGCCCATGACTCATTACTAATAGGGGCTAATTAAATTAATAATTAATATATTTCTAATTTTTATATGGTACCTAGTATCCTAAAATAGAAATATGAAATTCATTTGCTAAGATTTACCAGAACAATAAATCAAATGTGGAAATGTGATTCTAGAATTAGTTCAGGAAGATATTTATTTAGGGCAGAGTAGTATTCTGGTAAATTGTTGGCATATAGAAATTGAATCAAAGAGTCGGGAGTCGGTCGTTTTTACCGACTCCCGACTCTTCAAAAAAGCCCCGACTCCCGACTCCCCACCTCTGGTTGTTACTCCTGAATGTTTAGATTTTGAGTTATGCAATATTGTGAACATTGCTATTAAACTGTTATCCTATTCCATTTCTAGAAAAGACTATAAACAAAGCTAAAAAGAAGTATTATAATAATGTAACTGAAAAAAGAATTAATCATAAAAATATCCTCAGCCTCCCTTACCATGTAAATTTTAAACATCTTCCATCTTACTTAAAACAATTGCAATTAACGTATTCTTTAAGTATAAAAATACTGTTAAGTCTCGCTTAATGAAGAACAACAGCCCACATAATGCAGCTATCTATGTCTACTCGATTGGATGTAAACATTGCGACTCAGTTTATACACGTCAAACTGGGAAAACTTAGACGTCAGAGAAAAAAAGCATAAATATGCGTGCGGGACGGCAATTCCAATGCATTGTTTAACCATAATGTATAGATATAATCAGTATTAAGTGGGAGAGTTCTAAAGTTTTTGTTAAGAATTAAAACGTAACTGAAAGGAGCATTCAGGAATGTGCATTTATCTATTTTATGAGTAACTTTAACAGTTTGGGAACATAATGAAATGGACCATATCTTGTTAAGATACCTTTTGCCTTTAATTGGTACTTGTTCATTTTTCGCTAATCCCTCTTAACTCTTTTGTTTACACTGTGCAAAGATGTATATTTTTGGCTTCTTGCTTTTACCTTCCATTCCTTGACGACGTGTACTTTTGAATACTCGTACCGATAGGACTACGAATCTCTCTTCATTTTTCCTTGTGGGTGCGCATTATCTCGTGTATATATATATATATATATATAATATATATGTGTGTATATATATATATATATAAAATATATATAAATATATAAATATTATATAATATATAATATATTATATATATATAAAATATTATTATATATATATATAAATATTATATATATATATATATAAATATTATTATATATATATATATAAATATTATTATATATATATATATAAATATTATTATATATATATAAATATTATATATATATATATAATATTATATATATATATATATATATATATATATATATATATATATATATATTATATAATTAATAATTCTAACATTCATTTTTGCGTATAAAGTTCAAATTCGCGTGACACTCTAACCATAATAAAATGGAAGTTTGGAAAAAAATTTAATTTCTTTCTACTTTATTTTTGCTAAGTAATTGATGATTTTTTTTTTTTTTTTAATTACCTAATTACTTTTTAGACTAAGCTTAATCATGTAATCGTGTTAAATTCTGCAATGTTCACTTTTTTGATACACTCTTAGTTGTAAAAGATGAAGTCTTATCTTGCCGAAACTCTAAATCAACACTTAATTTTAAATTTTAAGCATTTAATTTTGGCTCGCATGCTTGTTTAATTTTAATTCCTAAAAAATACATATTTCAATTTCCATTTTTAGTTAACTCGGCAAATCTGATAACATCAGATCTGCCAATATACTGTTTAAAAGAAAAATACGACTTCATCTTCAAATATCTTGCTTGTCTTATATGCTGTTTACAGCCAAAATTTACCTTTAGCTTCACATATTTTGCAAAATAATTCAGCCTATTGAGGATAAAAAAACAAAACGGGTCAACAATAAATAATGATGGTCACCAAATTACTTGTATATAAACTCCTGTAATCTTTCAAATTATTATTCTGATCTGACCTACAAGGTGTTCGAAAAGTTCCGTCACGCCCTACAAAATGTACATATTGTAATACCAATTTTTTTTGCGTGTGATTAATTGTATTTATATGTAGTAGGTGTAATTTAAGAAACAAGTCACTAGCAACAGTTACTTTACAGTAAATACAGTTACTAATTACAGTGACTAATCAAGAACATCTGTGTGCGCACCATCATTTTTGGAACAAAGGATTATTTATGTTCCTCCATGTGCGGTGTGAGAATCGACGCAGCATTGCTGGAGTGATTGCACCAAATGCATCTCGAACAGCGTGTTTCAGTTTAATTCATTAACAAATGACGGGCGGTATGGTTTCATGCCGAGATCTTTTGTTATGTGATATCTCATTGTGGACATCATGGGGACTGCAAGGTCTTGTGATCGTTTCCGAAGTGATTTTTTCGGTGAACGAGCCACCGATGCAATCACACCTTCACATTGTTCTGCTCGCGTTGTTGGTCTTCCCGACCATGGTCTGTTCTTAATGGAGCCACTTTCAAACAGCTTTTTTCTCCCAGCGTAATACCGTTTTGTTTGGTAGTACATCCTTATTGAATCTTGTGTTGGAATCATTCTGGATATCTTGCATCGTTTTGCTAGTATGTGACCTTTCATGAGCCCATGTGCTCATCACTATCCTTTCCTTCAGAGTGTCAGTGGACTGGTCTGCCATTGTTTACACAACTCTAATACCTGGAAAAGAACGAAAATGTCAATGAATCACATATAAATTCAATTAATCACACAAAAATAAAATTGGTATTACAATATGTACATTTTGTTAGGGGTTGACGGGACTTTTCGAACACCCTATAGAGGCTGAAACATTACCTGCAATATTTTAGAAACAGTAAAATACAGTAAGAGGATATCTTTTTCTCCTATGAGCCCTGTCTTCTCCAGAGAAGTTAGTTTTAAAAGAAAATAATTTCTCCGATACGCTACAAGAAGAATCGGGAAACCGTCAGATAATTTAGTACGTTTTCACAGAACCCTTCGATCCACCACAGAAAGAAATTAATATCAAGGAACTATTCCAAGTACCTACGCGGTACCCGCTACCCTAGAGTGAGAAATCCGTTGCTGCCACCTAACCAGAACTCCCATCGACCTCGAACCATCCAAGACAGAGACGGAGGGTTAACATATGCCTCAGGGCATTGGTTTCTGCTCGTATGTAGGAGAATTACGACTTCTGATCAATCGAGGCCCATGGTGTAGTGGATAGCATATCTGACCGGCAATCGGAAGATCCCGGGTGGTTACCTCATTTTTCATTTGTTCATTCTCCCACCTCATCTTGTGCTGAACGTTCTTCTATACAAGCGTCGTTCTTTACATTAATATATATATATTGTGTGTGTGTGTGTGAATACACCATAACAACTATGTAAAAGCACATTGTGATAATTCCCTTCTGGAAATTTGACACACACCAGATGTTAGTCTGGAAAGAAAGCGAAATCTGTGGAAGTGAAATTTGGTGTTGGACTTCCATCCTAATTGGAAATTTTTATGTTATCGCTAATGACTTTCCAATTTATTATTTGTTATTTCAGCTTTTGTTTTTCTCCTTTAATGATGGACTTTAGAGTTCTATTTTAGGATTTTCACATCCCAATTTAGTGAAATACAAGAAAACACTAAGAAATATAATGTGTGTGTATATATATATATATATATATATATATATATATATATATAATATATATATATATATATACATATATATATATATATATGTTAAACACAGACCGTGCATGGAACAAGGAACTCTTCTGGGAAAATTAAATCCACTATAGTCCGGATAAGTAATGGTAAATGACAAATACCATAGTTTTTTCTTTTTCATGATTTTAGCCCGACGTGGGCAACGGGTCTCTCGCAAAGAGATCCCATAAATATAGCTTCCCTCACCAGCTATCTGCAAAGCAGACAGGATCCAGCTTTGGGACATGGATCTAGGGTTTAAAGCAAGCCTAGATCCCTACATTCAGAACCTCTATATAAGTAAAAGACTCGTTGCATTCACGTCGTGTTGAATAAATCAAAGAAAAAGGGGGTAACTATTGTATTTTTAGCCAAAAAAACCAAAACTTAAACCTCAACCGGGACATTGAGCGTCCACTTTTCAAGGCACGAAACACGTCCGTTTAGTATACACAAACTCAGACGTGAATGCAACGAGTCTTTTACTTATATAGAGGTTCTGAATGTAGGGATCTAGGCTTGCTTTAAACCCTAGATCCATGTCCCAAAGCTGGATCCTGTCTGCTTTGCAGATAGCTGGTGAGGGAAGCTATATTTATGGGATCTCTTTGCGAGAGACCCGTTGCCCACGTCGGGCTAAAATCATGAAAAAGAAAAAACTATGGTATTTGTCATTTACCATTACTTATCCGGACTATAGTGGATTTAATTTTCCCAGAAGAGTTCCTTGTTCCATGCACGGTCTGTGTTTAACATATAATGTTCTCAGGGAACCATTCTGAGTTTGTGTATACTAAACGGACGTGTTCGTGCCTTGAAAAGTGGACGCTCAATGTCCGGTTGAGGTTTAAGTTTTGGTTTTTTTGGCTAAAAATACAATAGTTACCCCCTTTTTCTTTGATTTATTCAACACGACGTGAATGCAACGAGTCTTTTACTTATATAGAGGTTCTGAATGTAGGGATCTAGGCTTGCTTTAAACCCTAGATCCATGTCCCAAAGCTGGATCCTGTCTGCTTTGCAGATAGCTGGTGAGGGAAGCTATATTTATGGGATCTCTTTGCGAGAGACCCGTTGCCCACGTCGGGCTAAAATCATGAAAAGAAAAAACTATGGTATTTGTCATTTACCATTACTTATCCGGACTATAGTGGATTTAATTTTCCCAGAAGAGTTCCTTGTTCCATGCACGGTCTGTGTTTAACATATAATGTTCTCAGGGAACCATTCTGAGTTTGTGTATATATATATATATATATATATATATATATTATATATATATAAATAAAAATAAAGAACGGTAAAACCAGTGTAAGTAACTTTAATAATTTTTATTTTATATTCATTATTACCTCAATACTTTAATTACAACTGAAATAAAATGTTTGTTTATGAAACTTTTCAATAAACTTGAGATAACATTAATTACTTAATTGCATTAAGATAACCCTTCAGACTTTCAGAATATGTGACCACGCTACTTATTTATTATGGAT
The DNA here is from genome assembly GCA_023014485.1 of Bathynomus jamesi. Classification (NCBI taxonomy): domain Eukaryota; kingdom Metazoa; phylum Arthropoda; class Malacostraca; order Isopoda; family Cirolanidae; genus Bathynomus; species Bathynomus jamesi. The sequence continues at coordinate 16,358 of JAJOZX010013309.1, read as the reverse complement.
TTGGAGGTTTTCAGTGGCTAGCTGTGGAAAATGAATTAATTATTTAAATTTGGTTTACAACTTAATGTCTGTATATATACACAATATACTTTCTAGAGAGTAATGTTATTGTATTACCAAGTTTAAGTGAAGTATTTGAAAAAAATCGTATACAGTGAACGTATTGCATTCTTAATCAAATGCGATATTTTAACTAAAACATAATTTGGGTTTGGAGGTGGACATAACGGAAGATGTCATAAACACACTATTAGAAAATGTGTATCAGAACTTAAACAGCAAAAAACACACTGTCTCGATCTTCCTCGACTTGTCAAAAGCATTTTATACACTTTCGCACGAGATCTTATTCAATAACTTCACATATATGGAATAAGAGAACATATCCTCGATTAGTTTAAATCATATCTGTCGAATCGCCAACAGTAGATCAGATTAAAAGACAATTTATACGATAAGGCGATGCTAACGAGGGGAGACCCACAAGAATCGATTCTTGGTCCATTACTATTTCTAATTCATGTCAACGATTTTCATCTCTCAACTACATTAAATTGCGTACAATACGCAGATGATAACACCCTTACTTCCCATCATAACGCCGCAGACTTTCTGATTAATGAAACAAACAGGAAATTAGAAAATGTGTATAAATGGATGCGTGCTAAGAAACTTTTATTGAACCTGACAGTCATGTTATATGATTACCATAAAACATATCAATACAAACTGTCAAATAAAAATTGGGACTACTACTACTATTGCAAGGGTAAATGAGATTAAAGTACTTGGCATTAATTTAGACGAAAAACTACATTTCAAAAGTTATGTACAACATATCAAATCGAAAATATCAAGATTTCTCTTCATATTATTTAAACTGAAAAAGACCCTTCCTCAAAACGCACTCCTTGCCCTATATTATTCCTTCATCCAACCACATTTATTATTATTGCATTGCAACATGGGGGGTAACTCAAAGAAATATATAAAACATCATTTGGAAGTAATTCATAAAAAATGTCCGCGCGTTCTCTCGAATAATGACAACAAAGTCACATTTCCCCAATGTTTAAAGGGTTAATTTTTAAAACTAAATGAATTATACAAATTCAATACGGCTGTCAATATGTTGAAAGTTATGAATAAAAATCAATATACATCACCCATTCAAAGAGCAGTCAGCCCTCATCAAATACAACATCGTTATAACACCAGATTACCCACTGATTTCATACACAAACCTAATTATACAATAGAAACTGCAGGCAATGCACTTTCAAAGGAGCAGATGTATGGAATGCAATTCCCATGCAAATCAGGCAGGCTTCATCGCAAAATGTATTTCGCAAATCACTGAAAAAGCACTCCGTTAGCTGCTCCTGATGTGTAGGTTCACTACTGCCATTTTTACCATATTAACCAATATGGTAACTTCATTAATCACCTTTAATTTCGTAATCTTTTTCTTTTTTTATTAACCAACATTTATTTTCTACTAAATATACAATAAATTATTTAATTTAAACTTGTGTAACATTTTATAAACTTTATATTGTATTTACTATTATTATTATTGCTATTATTATTGCTATTATTATTTTTTGTTGTCACTATTACTGTCACTTGCCAATTTCACTAGTTTTATGTAATAAATAAGATAAATGCCATTAATTATGCCTAAAAAGCCTCCATGCTTCCAAGGACATATTCGGATGAGAGTACTGTGAATGGAAAAAAGTTTGAATTTGAATTGTCATCAGCTGTAAGCTTAGGTTTATGATTTCAAAGTTTTTATAGAGTAATGATGTGAATGTTCTAGATATAAAAACATATTGAATTTGTAAGTAAATTGATAGAGTTATTACTGTGTTCCCTGTTTGTCAATTTGAATATATGGTGAACTGTTTTGATCACAAACTGTTTTCGATTATGCCCGTGCTTTTCTCTAATTTATGAACACGCTTCACAGTAAGTACAATTTGTCTAATGTTACCCACATTCAGTCCATGTTTCTTACTACTGAGTAACTCTATATTTTATCGGGTCGCCATTGAACTCGTACTCATCAACTTTTAACGTGCGACACTTTTTCACTATTGGAGTATAATCATGGAGTGAAACTTTGCCTGACAAGCCTCCAACAAGACGGTTTCATTTAGAGCAATGCTCGACACAGTCGAATGCTTTAGAAAGCTATTAAAAATTGCAGTTAGGCAAATCCTATGAATCTGTACGTGAATTAGATGTTTAAAAAAGATGTGAAACTTCGTGTATGTTACTGTCGTTTGCTCTGAAATGATGATGAGTGTTTGCAGATGGTTTTTATTTAAAAATAAAATCAGTAAGACGATGGATTGTTTACTGCAAGTAATGTTCTCTGAAAAACTCCGTGAATGTGAAATCCTATGGGGAAAATGATGAAAATTTGAAGGATTTCCAAATAATAAATAATTGAGTGAAAGCCTTATGCCAACGCCTTAACTTTTTATGCCTGGGTATCTAATACACTTGGCTTTCTAGACACACACACCTTTCCACACACAAAAAAGGCACTTTCTCCTCTTACTCACTCCTCGCTTCCCCTCTCTCATTAATGTACGATAAAGAAAGAGGCATAATACGTATATTTCAAAATATTTTGTTTTATTTTGGTATAATTAAGATGCAAGTATGATTTAGCTTCCAAAATATCGAATTATACTCTTGTATATTTCTTTTTAGTTATTAAACAAAATAACTTAAATTCTTTAAAGTCCATCTCTACGTTGTATCCCATCCGTCTATCCTCTCGCCTCCTTTTAAATAGTAAAACGTAGTTTTAATACATCCCATATTTATATTAATACTTAATTAATTACTTTCGTATTTTAATATCTACTTATCGTACTAAGACTGCGAAATTCATTCATTATATTAACAATTTCTTGTGTAATTAATTCTTGTCACTGAAGAGGGAGAATTAAACTATTTCCGTCGCCTTCATTCTCTCTCTCTCTCTCTCTCTCTCTCTCTCTCTCTCTCTCTCTCTCTCTCTCTCGCCCTGAACTTGTTTTCGCTGGAAACTCGGAGGCTGCGCGGTCAACTGATCGAGGTTTTCAAGCTCTTACGCGGGTTCAACGATGTCGATTTTAGAAGCATGTTTAGTTTAAATGATAACCCCAACTCGCAACAATGGTTGGAAGTTGGATTTGAAACGGTTTAGGACTAGTGTGTGTGGGAATTACTTTACGTATAAGATCTGTGACACATGGAACAGGTTACCTTCGGAAGTTGTGAACAGTTCCTCTGTGGATCAGTTCAAGAAAAGGGTAGACGAAATCTTGCACACTATTTGAGTGTGTAAAGACATTTAGGACCTCAGTCTGCGGAAATTTCTTTTCCTATAAAATAGTTAATATCTGGAACCAACTTCCCTCAGAGGTTGTTTCCAGTCAAAGTGTAAATGTGTTTAAAAATAGGCTAGACAAAGTACTGAATACTCTCATGTGAGCAAACTAAATATAGAGCTATTTATATATTCTCCACTTTCCTGTAAAATTTCCTTGGCTACTTTTCCAGGGTCAAGGTATTTTCTTCAACCTTTTTCCGTACCTGCCTCTGGCAGGGAGGGAGCGGAGGGTGGGGAGAGAGCCTTCTACTTTTCTATCCAGTTTTCTACTACTGCTAGGATAGTTGAAAGAAAAATAAACTTTTACAAAATTTTCCCTGGCACCCGTTGCCATTGGTACCTCCTCGGTATGGGCCGCAAGCCTTTTGAGGTACTTCTTTTCCTTGTAACTCTCTCTCTCTCTCTCTCTCTCTCTCTCTCTCTCGTAGACCACTGAATTTACAGAATATCAAATGCAGTACTGTAACATAATAGGTCATACTACTGTATAATGCCAATATTCATTAACATCAGACAATATCACATCAGATTATCTCGTTAGGTCGTGGTTGGATGAACAATAAACATTTTCCAGATCGTTCGGAGGAGGAAAAAAAAAAGGTTGTATAGTCATATAACGGACGGGATTTACAACTTTACGTGGGGTCCGGGTCGCTACATAATCTGTACCAAGTAGGATGGTCTGATTGGTCTCCCATGCAGCTACTATCCAGACCCGATGTCGCTTAACTTCGCTAATGGGCGGAGAGCAGTTTTACGACACTGGCCACAACTGGCTCATCGTTTGGAGGATGTCGTCCATATACTGCGAAACAATTAAGTTTATTTACTGCGCTATTTATAATTATCGTTTACAAAAAGTTCTTGTGAAAAAGTGTTCTGTTTGCGTGTTTGGGTTAATGTTTTCTTAATTAGGTTGTCTATTTTAGTCATCATTTGACTTATGACATTTAATATGAATGTAGTTTTTCTTTTTCAATTAGTTTCTAACGTTTGTACTTATTCTTGCTTCAGGATTATTGCCTTTTTTTTTTTTTTTACACTTTTACACAGTGTTTAGCTTCGGTTAAAGTGGTTGTTGGTAAAACTCGTATTTTGAGGCGTTTTGTTTGTTATACAACTTTTTTGTTTACTGGATGGATTTCATTATCAGTGCTTGTTAGTACGTCATTAAAGCGGACAAATTTCAGTAACGAAATTAAAAAAAATTTCAACATAAATTACCGATAAGGATTCGATAGAGACGTCTGAGCTTTCTCTATATTTTGTCAGTGCTTGTTAGTACGTCATTAAAGCGGACAAATTTCAGTAATGAAATTAAAAAAATTTCAACATAAATTACCGATGAAGGATTCGATAGAGACGTCTGAGCTTTCTCTATACAGGGTGTACGTAAAGTCAGGATCTATTTTTGTGAAGCACTTTGAAATTATATGGAATTCAATCATAAAATGATAGTGGTAACATTTATTAAATAATTAAGAGTAGGATTCGACGTGATGCCCATCAGTATCCCTGCACAGCTCAAATCGTTCCGCAGCATTTCTAAACACATTCTGGAGCATTTGCGGGGTTATGTTATCTGCAGCAGTTCGTATACGTAAGTTTTCAAGACTCGTAATCTTCGTCTGATAGACGTGCGATTTGATAAAGCCCCCCATGCAAAGAAATCTAAAGGGGTTAAATCTGGTGATCTCGCTGGCCAAGGTCTTTTGTTGCTTCCGCGTCCGATCCAGCGATTTGGAAAACGTCCATTTAGATAATCCTGAACAATTTTGGCATAGTGACAAGGAGCACCATCATGTTGATAGACGACGGGGATAGGATTGTTAGTACCGTCGTCTATCAACATGATGGTGCTCCTTGTCACTATGCCAAAATTGTTCAGGATTATCTAAATGGACGTTTTCCAAATCGCTGGATCGGACGCGGAAGCAACAAAAGACCTTGGCCAGCGAGATCACCAGATTTAACCCCTTTAGATTTCTTTGCATGGGAGGCTTTATCAAATCGCACGTCTATCAGACGAAGATTACGAGTCTTGAAAACTTACGTATACGAACTGCTGCAGATAACATAACCCCGCAAATGCTCCAGAATGTGTTTAGAAATGCTGCGGAACGATTTGAGCTGTGCAGGGATACTGATGGGCATCACGTCGAATCCTACTCTTAATTATTTAATAAATGTTACCACTATCATTTTATGATTGAATTCCATATAATTTCAAAGTGCTTCACAAAAATAGATCCTGACTTTATGTACACCCTGTATTTTGTCAGTGTGTCTTGAGTAAGTTTTGTACGAAGAAAGAAAAGCGCTTAAAGAAACTGGAAATAGTCAGAGATATCGGTAATAATAATAACTCTGTAATGGTTTCATTACACTCAAATTATTCAATGTATGACCAGTGAGGTTAAAATTCCTTGTGTGTACCGTTAAAGTTAGTTGTTATAGACACAAAGGTAGAACTTATTTTTTAACAATGTGTACATACTTAATTTTTCATTTTGATTAATTCAACTGGGCATAAGTTAAGGTCGAGTGTAACAATTTAGATGTGTGTAGTAGGGTATATTTTTTTTTATATCTCGGAACATTAACTTTACATAAAAAATCTACAGGGTGGCCCATAAGTCCTAATCGGTTATAATTAAAGCGAAAAACCATCTAGCTTGAAAAACATTAAGAAATTTTAAAAATTTTAAAAAATCAATAAATATTTCTAAACTTATTATGTAAGCTATTTACTTTGATTTTTTTTCTAATTTCGCTTTAATTATAACCGATTGGGACTTATGGGCCACGCTGTAGAAACCTTTTTATTGTCGAGGGGTTGGGGGAGAGGTATGCTGGTCCTGATTAGGTTACCTCACTATTTAATGACTTAGCTAACAGAAACCACTCTTCGAGCCCTCAGTTGCGTCCGAATCACCACGCCCTTCTCAGTTCGATAGCACTTATGTTAAGTTAGGTTCAATTAGAATTGGTTAATTAATTTTATTTTAAATAAATGAATTAAAAAAGTCTGTACCTCGCTTAGGCGAAGATGCACACATTGTGTGCGCGCGCGCGCGCGTGCGTAGGACACACACACACACAGCCCATTACAACACGAATGTGCGTATCAGGACCTTAGCAGTGTCGCGGTGGTTTATCTTTATAAATGGTATCTTTTATCATGAAAAAGGGGGATATAATTAAATAGATTTGGTTAAATTTACTTTTTACATTGGGTGAATGTCGCGACTTTGTAGGGGAGCTAAACGTGTGTGTGTGTGTGATCGTTACTTTGGGCGTTCTGCTGTTTACCTTTGACCCGACTTATTATTTTTATTGCTTCACTGTTTCAGCTTTTTATCTCTAATTTTAATTTTCCGTTTTTATGGGTTGTCGAAAGCCACCGAAAGCGCTTTTTATTTCTATTCGGTTTTGAGTATTTAATTATTTATTGTGGTTATTGCAATCTCTCTCTCTCTCTCTCTCTCTCTCTCTCTCTCTCTTAGAAAAGGACTTGGGTGTGCTAATTAGCAGCGACCTTAAGTTTACGAAACAGTGTGTAGAGATGGAAAAGAAAGCCCAGAAACTATTGGGTTATATCAGGAGGCAATTTCAGTTTCGGAACAAGGAGATTGTGCTCTCACTGTACAATTCCCTTGTTCGGCCGTACCTGGAGTATGCTGTGCAGTTCTGGTCGCCCACCCTCAGGAAAGATATTGAGAGGCTGGAGCGAGTGCAGGCGAGGGCCACAAAGTTGATCCCTTCCGTTAGGCATATGGGCTACAATCGACGGTTACGCGCCCTGAACTTGTTTTCGCTTGAAACTCGGAGGCTGCGCGGTCAACTGATCGAGGTTTTCAAGCTCTTACGAGGGTTCAACGATGTCGATTTTAGAAGTATGTTTAGTTTAAATGATAACCCAACTAGCAACAATGGTTGGAAGTTGGATTTGAAACGGTTTAGGACTAGTGTGTGTGGGAATTACGTTACGTATAAGATCTGTGACACATGGAACAGGTTACCTTCGGAAGTTGTGAACAGTTCCTCTGTGGATCAGTTCAAGAAAAGGTTAGACGAAATCTTGCACACTATTTGAGTGTGTAAAGACATTTAGGACCTCAGTCTGCGGAAATTTCTTTTCCTGTAAAATAGTTGATATCTGGAACCAACTTCCCTCAGAGGATGTTTCCAGTCAAAGTGTAAATCTGTTTAAAAATAGGCTAGACAAAGTACAGAACACACTCATAGTTTAAGATTAAAACCTCAGAAAACTCTGCAGGAGTTCGCTTGCTCGGTGTCTCTGTGAGCAAGCTAAATATAGAGCTATTTATATATTCTCCACTTTCCTGTAAAATTTCCTTGGCTACTTTTCCAGGGTCAAGGTATTTTCTTCAACCTTTTTCCGTACCTGCCTCTGGCAGGGAGGGAGCGGAGGGTGGGGAGAGAGCCTTCTACTTTTCTATCCAGTTTTCTACTACTGCTAGCATAGTTGAAAGACAAAATTTTCCGTGGCACCCGTTGCCATTGGTACCTCCTCGGTATGGGCCGCAAGGCCTTTTGAGGTACTTCTTTTCCTTGTAACTCCTTGTAACTCTCTCTCTCTCTCTCTCATGTGCTGAATGAGTACTTTGCGGGAGTGTTCACCAGGGAGGACACCCGCGTCATCCCCTAGCAAGGCGTCAAGCACGAAGGTGTTGGCCCGGGTAGTGTTCGATGTACCGCGACAGTCGTTGCCGATAGAATAGACAAACCACTCGTTTAAGGCTCCTGGGCCAGACCATTTTCTCCCCAGTGTGTTGCGGGAGGTGCGCGACCAGGTGGCTCCCCACCTGGCTACAGTCTTCAACAAATCGTTGGAGACGGGCCTGGTGCCTGGTGACTGGAGGGAAGCCAACGTGACCCCTGTCTTTAAGAAAGGGGATCACGAAAGTCCATGGAACTATCGTCCCATTAGTCTCACCTCAGTTGAAGGTAAATTATTAGAGGGGATAATAGCGGATAGGATCGTTGACCATTTGGATTCCTACAAGCTGCTTGGGGACTCCCAACATGGGTTGAGACGGCATAGGTCGTGTCTCACCAACTTGCTCGAGTTTTTCCACGTCATATTGGGTGAGTATGATAAGAGTAGGGCGATTGATATACTTTATCTCGACTTTCAAAAAGCCTTTGATAAGGTACCTCACCGCCGGCTAATGGCGAAAGTCCGCGCGCTGGGTATCGGTGGGGAAGTAGGTAGGTGGATTGAAAACTGGCTGAAGAATAGGCGGCAGAGGGTTGTAATTAAAGGGGTTAATTCGGGTTGGGCCTCGGTCACTAGTGGGGGTTCCTCAGGGTTCCGTTTTGGGGCCACTGTTGTTTATCATTTACATAAATGATATCGACGGTGGCATCGTCAAATTCGCTGATAACACCAAGCTTTGGGCCAATGTTGGGACGCCCGAAGCGATCGAGCAACTGCGTGCGGACCAGGTAGGATAGGAGAGTGGTCCGAAAAATGGCAAATGCCGTTTAACTTGGGTAAATGCAAGGTGATGCACATTGACTACGTCAATCCCAAGTCGGACTACTCGATGTTGGGGAGTAATATCGAGGCCACTGATTTGGAAAAGGACTTGGGTGTGATAATTAGCAGCGACCTTAAGTTTACGAAACAGTGCGTAGAGGTGGAAAAGAAAGCCCAGAAGCTGTTAGGTTATATCAGGAGGCAATTTCAGTTTCGGAACAAGGAGATTGTGCTCTCTCTGTACAATTCCCTGGTTCGGCCGCACCTGGAGTATGCTCTGCAGTTCTGGTCGGCCGCCCTCATGAAAGATATTGAGAGGCTGGAGCGAGTGCAGGCGAGGGCCACAAAGTTAATCCCTTCCGTTAGGCATATGAGCTACAATCGACGCTTACGCGCCCTGGATTTGTTTTCGTTGGAAACTCGGAGGCTGCGCGGTCAACTCATCGAGGTTTTCAAGCTCTGACGCGGGTTTAACGATGTCGATTTTAGAAGTATGTTTAGTTCAAATGATAACCCAACTCGCAACAATGGTTGGAAGTTTGATTTGAAACGGTTTAGGACTAGTGTGTGGGAATTACTTTACGTATAAGATCTGTGACGTGGAACAGTTTACCTTCAGAAGTTGTGAACAGTTCCTCTGTGGATCATTTCAAGAAAAGGTTAGACCAAATTTCGCACACTATTTGAGTGTGTAGAAAATTTTCCCTGGCACCCGTTGCCATTGGTACCTCCTTGGTATGGGCTGCAAGCTCTTTTGAGGTACTTTTCCTTGTAACTCCTTGTAACACTCATATATACTGTATATATATATATATATATATATAATATATATATATATATATATATATATATATCACAGACGGCTGACAAAAGTAAATACACACTTTTTGTTTTGCGAAGTTGTTTTTATTTAATAATAAAGGTCAGTAAATAGTAAATAATACATTTATTATTTAAATATGGCTATCATGCCACCTCTGCGTAGCACGAGTGATGTGGTGGTATGGCACAATTATCCATGAATGCATTTTGGTGTGTGGAGATGCACTTCTCCTTGGAATAAATGAGAAGTAGGGTTTCTTCCAGGATTTTTACATTTTTGGCTGAATTAACAGTTCCTGCACAGACCACCAACTCCGTTCGTCCATTGTTCAAAATTGTCTGGCACACCACTCAGCAAGTTCCCCATTTTACCATAGCTTGCATACGTCTTAGAAAAATTTTGGAGATGGACGTCTCCTTACCCGACACTTGTCCACTGTCTGGAAATGAAGCAAATCGAGACATTCATCCGAGAAGATTATGGTGCTCCAAAAAGCAGAATCGTGTTTGACCATCGGTGCTGCTCACTGCTTCCCAAGGGCAATTTGCGAGGAGTGAGCAGGTTTCCTTTTAGCTGTTCTGCAATAGTAGTCCATGTCGTGAAGATATCGTCTGGTGGTCTTAGAGCTAACCTAAACTTGAACAGCCAATTTAACAGGGGTTTGGGGAGGGTTAATTTCTGCAAGTCTTTTGACGGCACGAAGCGTTTTTTCAGATGCACCTGGACCTCCCAGACCGATCAGCAACTGTTGTTTGCCGAGTATTTTTGACACTCACAATGACTGTTAATTGTTGATAATGGAATGCAAATCTTTCGCGAAATTCCCCTTTGACTTTGCTCTGCTTCCCAAAGCACTAATTCGACCTCTTGTGAAATCTATTATTTTCTGGAACTTCTGCCTCGTGGCATTGTGAAATGCATAATAATTTGTCTTTGACAGTTACCTTACCATGACAACTTGGTTTCACCAGATTGTTCTTTTTAAAAAGTTTAAGGACAATTATCTTGTTGTTTATTTACTTTTATGAACCTGCTGCGTATCTTCTGCAAATACTGTTTGTTCACCTTTTAAGCTATTATCGTATAATGAATCAAAGTCGTCAATGAATTGTAAATATCTACCGTTTGGTAGACGATATAAGCTCATTTTCCACACGTAAAACACGCTTACACATTACGTAGTTTTCGGGTATACATAAATCTTTTATTTATGATACTTGTGAATCCATTCCTTACGAGAGAGAGAGAACTAAACTACAGTTATTTCGCTTAAATGGAAAAACTTTTATTTCCATTTGTTGGGCAGAAATCTCGGTTTACGCTGTTCAGCAAAGTTTTAATCAAATTAAGAGCATTTACTGATTATTCATAATTTCTTGGCAAAAACTACTGATGCACTACAATTCGGGATTGTAAACTTTTGTGCGAACACATTCAAGTTACATTTTATTTGATCTAGAGATATACACAATTTTCTTTATCTTCCTTTACGATATCCTTGTATTGCAGGTGGGATTAAGGCTCCTTTAATTAATAGATGTCGAGGATGGAAGTTATTTGTGAACATTAGATTCTAGGGAAAGAAGGTAAAGGGAAAAATAAGTGTATAACAAACTGATATTTCAAGTTTATAGTGGGGGGAAAAAAAAAAAAAAAAAAAAACAACCGTGAACAGAATATTGAAAACTTTCATACCTCCAACTAAACATACTCTACATTGGTTTTGCTTCCGCCCGAATTGTTCCTTGACTGTTCATTCTGACGAGGATCAGCAGCCCAGCGTCTTAACCACTAGGTCACCCAGAGTGCCTATTTATCTACCAACCCAATTTTTTTACAAGGATGAATAGCTAGGTAAGCCGCGCGCCGTCTGCTCTCGCACCAGGGTCGGTGGATTCGTAGTCAGCGATGCTAACCACTACACCACCCAGTGTAGCACTATAATTTCTAAGTCATCTTGGATTTAGGATCAGTCATCATACTAACCAAACAACCCCTTCAATTAATCACTTATAACCTGCATTTCTTTATGGAAAATATTCCTTGGGCATGTTTGTAAATTTAAAGAATTTAATAACACCAACCGTGAGTACTATGGTTTTCTTTAATCATATTTGGAGAATATTCAGGAAAAGTTGAAAATAGTATAGGCGTTCCTCGTGGAAGTTGATTAGGCCCAATGTTTGTGCAAATGACTTAAATTATTTGTTGTCTTGCCGCCTTCTCTTAATGTATGCCGACGATACTGTACTAACGAATATTTCTCTACAATTAAAGTTACTTGTGGTGTATATGAATCAGAAGCTTTCTCTCAAATTGTGAAGGTTTAATAAATTAGCTTCATATGTAGAAAAAACAAAATTATGCTGTCTAGTTCGTTAAATGCTACCGATATTTCGCCAAAAATTGATGAATGTGCAGTAGATTAAACATTGTTAATAGTGTCAAATATCTTGGTGTTATTCTTGACGTTGATTTCAAATATTATGGTTATACCAATTTTCATATAGTCAATCGGCGTCAATGACCTCGGTGTTGCGATGTCCGAGGGATCACATCAAGTACTTGACGTAAGTACTCGCTTCATACGTCGTCATACGGTCAAATTATGTAGGCAAACGGGTATGACTTGTCGAATTACAGATTACTTTGCTAGCTGAAGAGTGCTAAACAGTTCTATAATCATAACTTATGAAATTTTGATCTCTGCTGAAGCGGTTGTTGTATCAACTTGGAGGGATAATGGTTTACAAGTTTTTGCAAATTGCCTGAAGAACTTATTTGCTTTCTACTTTCATTATTGTAAACCGACCTGAGGTCGATCACGAACTGTTTGATGGATTTTACTTCGTCGTCGTCATAAAATTGTCCTAAATAGAGTATATTAAATATTTGATCTACTGTTTGAATAATTTTTGCATTTTAGGAAAGGTTATGTAGTGGATAACTGCTGTGCAAATTGTTTTGCAAATTGAAGATGGTGTATCGTTTTGAAATTTAAGCTTTTTTTATTTCAGATGTTTACACTTAATGAGTTTTATTGTTATAAAACTTAAGCTAATAATTCTCGGAATATAGAAGCTGAAGAGGGTTATATATATAGTTAACTTAACTTTCTTGCCGATTAACCGATTAAGTTAATTTAACAAACTTTTTTTTTTAAATTTAACTAGTTAACTTAATTGAAATATCTCCAAATTAATTGATTAACTTCAATTAATTTTTCTATAAAAATGCTGTTTTTATCTTTCTGAGTGAAACGTAATAGGCTACGAGATGAAAGGTTTGAGAACCTCATCATCTTTAAAGTTAACAAGCGTGTTTAATAAGTGAAGTATATATTTTCTCTCTCTAATTTGACTATTGTTGGTAAGGAATCTGGATTATGTTCAGTGTCAATATTGTACTGTACAGTACAATATAAAACATACAGTTTAGAAAGCAATTTGTTATTAAATTCATTTTGGCTTTATTTTTACAATGGAAAACTATTATAGGCCTAAAAGTTGAGACTTGAGAAAAGTTGAATTGAGACCATAAACAAATTTAATTTATTTATAAGAAATAGAAAAATAATAAAAGCTTATAGAAAAAATTATCCTCGTGTTTTCCCCTGTATAATATACCAAAAAAAAATACATGTAATTTATCAGACATTGACAACCACGCATACAAGGTGATTCTACATAATTACAGGTTTATCATTACCTTGATTAGTTATATATAATGATGAGTCTACAGACTAGTTCCAAGAAAGAAAAAGTTAATTGATTAACTTAATTGATTAACTTTCAAAATTAACTTAATGCAAATTTTAAAAATGAACTAGTTAACTTAATTAGTAAGAATCTCAAATTAACTTAACTAGTTAATTTTGGAAGTTAATCGAAAACGCATTTTTGAACTTATAATTTTTTCATTACTGTTGAGGTGGTAAAAAAAATATTAAGTATAGCATTATTAAAATATACATGCATTAGTTAAGGACGCCGTTCCAATTTTTTACAGAATAGTCACGAAGCTTGAACTGGGAAACCAAAATACTGGAATCGGTTACATATACAAGGATACATAGAATTTTTTTATGCAGGAAGGCCAGGCCAAGGGCAAATGCCAGCAACCCCCCCCCCTTCCCCTTCTTCATATACAAAGCGAAGAAGAGAGCCAAAAACAAAAATGTTATTCTTAATCAATTGTTTTTTTTAATTTTGAAAAGATTGTGTAGTGTGTAAGATTGTGTACTGTGTTGTAATGAGGAATAAAGGGAGAATGGTGTGTTTGAGAGCATGTTGGGCTGCTCACAGGATAGATGAGAAACGGAAAAAGATTAACCAAGGAAGACAGTGACAAGAGAAACGGGAGTTTCAACACCCTTGTCTACTACCTAACATTCCACCAAGGAGTACTTCTCTGGTCGATTGGTGTCTACAATCTTCTCCTTATAACTAATGGGAATAAAACAGGACCCTAGCCTCAAGGATTCAATGGTACTTTTCATAGCGAGGTTGAGGGTATACCTCTCATGATACGTCAAGCGAGACCAATGTCTCCATTTATAGGGGAAGCTGGGGTAAGACGGACCCATGGGGTGAGATGGAACCCCCCCCCCCTCTAAACCCAAGCAGAAAGGGCGAGGTTCAGATATTGGTTGCTAGATGTCCTTCACGTCACCAAACAAAAGCATGACACAAAAGAAAAAAGCAAAGCAAGCGAAAGCTGGCCCATCCTGGGCTCATGACAGTGACAGCGAGGATGGAGATTCAACCAAGTGCTTGTATTGCAATGACACGTTTGGTAATTCTGTGCGAGGGGAAGGGTGGGTTTGTTGCGCCATTTGCAAGAGATGGGCACATGAGGAATGTGCAGGGGTAGAGGATGATGAGGAAGAGGTTTTTGTGTGTGTGTTGTGCCAGTAAGGATGGACCCCTGGGGTCCATCTTACCCCGTGATTCGTTTTTGGTACAATAAAAATATTGATTTGGTAAAATCTCGTGTTTGTCTTTTCCTCTAAAAACCGTGACCAGGGTGTGGACTTTAAATATAACACCCCAAAGCACCACCACAACCCCTAAAAACCCCCAAAATTATATAAATGTGGTTTCTAGACTCATTTTTGTGTTAAGTAGTCCGTCTTACTCCACCTTCCCCTACACCTCAAACCGCTTCTATTCCTGTTGTTTTTATGTAGGCAGGAAACAGTGACCAAAGGCGAACACCCGTAAAATGCCTCCCCCCCCCCCCCACTAATAGCGAGAGGAGGAGAGAACTGATATCAGTCTGAGAGTTTTCGAGATGCCTGGACATTCTGCGTTTGAAAGAGTGGAGGTCATAGACGGGGGAAAAGATGGATTGAGGAAGATTGTTACAGGGACGACCTTTTGAGTAGATGAAAGACTGAGAATACCGATTAACCCTTGCGTTAGAGAGTTGGACAGAAAAGGGACGAGAATGTGTAGAAAGTCTGGTAAGTCTGGTACTGCAAGCTCTCCTTAAAGCAGGAGGTATGTAATTATAGTTCAGAAGAGCAGTGTTGGTTATATTATGCATGAACTTCATGTTTTTATACCTTTCACAATTCTCTCCATCCCATTTCATATTTTTACATTTCGTGAAAATATTATGCCAAATTTTCGGATTTTGTGTGTGTGTGTGTGTGTGTGTGAGAGAGAGAAACTTAAGTTCGCACTAGGTCGTCTTAGCCGTTTTGAAGGTTTTTAGTAGCATCATGTGATTTACAGAAATTTGCTAGAATTGTGAAACTAAATTACTTTTATAGGTTGTTTTCTTGATTCACGTATGAAATAAAAGACAGTCCTTATTTTTCAGCCAAATTCTAAATTTATTTACGTATGACAATCATGTGTATGATATTATGGAGGTTAAAATGAATTTGTTGTTCCATTTCCAACGATTTGTTATCTAATATCACATATATCGAGTAACATTCCTCTTTATGGAACTCGTTACGATACCTAAAATCACGCAAAGAAACGCATATTCATAAAAATGTTGCTCGTTCAATGAATTTGAAATGGTGGTTAGGTTTGTTGCCTCGTTTGCTCAATCTTTATTTCCTACATGAGTGGTTGATCCATCTATTATTATTGGATTACCTAAAACTTTTTTCTATTACAATATAATATACTGTGTAGGTAATTCGTTTATATAATTCTAAGTTCTTAATACTGAATAATATTTGTTAATCGTTCTTTTGTCAACATTATCCGTGTTCCAGATGGAGTAATAGATAATCATTAATCAATACTACAACTAATAATAATACTGCTACTACTAAATGATGATAATGATAAATTAAAGAAGCATTTTCCTCGTACCATATCTATCCGAATACCAATTCGCGAATTCTAATTTAAATTCGCGCGAAGGAAAGCAAACCTTGCGTAGAAAATCTGAATTTGAAAAGAAGCAAGACAGGTGGTTTTATTTGAACCCTTTGCAAGTGTTTGCTATAACCCAATTGTGAATAATGCAGACTCGGATATTCTGTCGATAAGTAAAAATATATTATATATATATATATATATATATATATATATATATATATATATATATAAAATATGGGATACGAGAAGTTTTGTAAGTGTGTCCGGACACCGTTTTTTATTGATTGCTGACTT
>JAJOZX010013308.1:0-90325 GCA_023014485.1 Bathynomus jamesi | reverse complement strand
CCGAGAAAGATGAATACATCTATAATTTGAGATGTAAACATTAAAAGCCCTCATCAGAAACTTTTATCTAGTGTGAATGATAAATAATGGGTCATGACCCAAGATAAACTTACTTAACTCATGATTGGTTCACATTATAATCTAATTGTAAAAATCAGATATCTTAATAGGATTTCTCCAGCCCTGAAATGATCTAATTGGGTTTTAATACAATTTGGTAATGGTTTAACTATAAAATCCCACCCACTTTTTGGAGAAATAATAAAACTGAGAACCATCTAAAATCGCTGTTCTGTTTTTGTCTGAATCTGATAGACTTACGTTTCTTCCATAAATCTTGTGCTTTTGAAATCTGACGAATTTCTGTGATACGTCTTTAAAAATCTACGTTTCTCTATGCAATAATAACTGAAACATTGATATACTCGTACCTTCGTTCAACTAATTTTTTAGTTGAAATTGTTTGCAGAATCATTACGATTGCTTTGCTATCGCTCATTATAATTAATGCTCCGCAAATTATATTTATTTGTTAACTTTTTCATTTAAATTCTTTGTAAATGACTGCAAAATATTCTGAATGGATTTATTTGTGAACTGTGAAACTTTATGATGGCTTCGAACGATGGTTCAGGATCGACTACGGTCGACCCCTCTGCAGCATCCCGTCTCATTTGCTGGATTTGGAGGAAGAAAGAGTTGGTTTCTGCTCTTCTCCTGGCTGGTCAGGTACTTTGCGCAGGAACGTATCCAGCTGGTTCTTGAAATTACTCGTATTCAGATTAGTGTGCTGGAGCTTCCTCGGTTCTTTTGGCAAAACATTAAGAAATTTCGGGTCTCATATTCTAAAGGTATTTTCCATCCTCGTTTTCATGAACCATGGCAGCTGGAACAGTATAGAATTTGCCTCTTCTCTCATTCCAGCGAGCTTCTATTCTATTTTTAAAGTTTGGGGACGCATCCTTCGGGTATTTTCCATATGTATATCATTATGGATCGCTCGCGTCTTCTTTCCAGGGAGAAGAGTTTTAGGGATTGTAGTCGAGAGTAGTAGTTTTCATTTTTCGTTTCCTCTAACTTAAACGGAAAAGTCCTTTGTATGCTTCTGTGTTGCAATGTCTCATTTTCTGTATGGGCTTGTGAATACCGAATAATATTCAATTATTTGTAGGACTAAACTCTTCCATGGGCTTCTGTGTTTGCAATGTCTCATTTTCTGTATGGGCTTGTGAATACCGAATAATATTCAATTATTTGTAGGACTAAACTCTTCCATGGGCTTCTGTGTTTGCAATGTCTCATTTTCTGTATGGGCTTGTGAGTACCGAATAATATTCAATTATTTGTAGGACTAAACTCTTCCATGGGCTTCTGTGTTTGCAATGTCTCATTTTCTGTATGGGCTCGTGAGTACCGAATAATATTCAATTATTTGTAGGACTAAACTCTTCCATAATTTTAGGATGATGTTTGTTTTTCTGCTGCGGAAACTCCTCCAGAAAATTCTCACTATTTTTCTAGATGTTGTAATTTTAATGTTATAGTGTTCTCTGAGTTCTGCATCCGGCGACATTATTACTCCAAGATTCCTGACTTGCGGGTTTGGTGTCATCTGTTTGGCTTGCAGTGTTCTGACTTGCAGTTATTTTGTAGCATGTTCTTGTTACCATATCTTATAAGTTGGGATTTTCTTAGTTGAACTTCGTACTGTTGTCTTCCGTCCGCTTGAACAATGTTTCAATATCGTTTTTAGTTTTTCTATATCACTTTTGTTTGATATTTCCTTGCATATCTTTGCATCATCCGCGAAACACGATAAGATACTGTCATCAATATCTTTGAATTGAATTGAATTGAATAACCTTTATTAATAATAAAATAAATACATTGGTTTTACAATTTACAATGACATAAATAATTGTGAAGCTGGACTATTTATTTTATTTAATTTGACCCTTAAGCTTTAGGCTTTACTGGGCTCTTATTAAAAATAGAAGAGATAGTTATTATTAATTAATAATAAATAAATAAATAAGTGTTATTAATAGTTGAAGTATGTATTAATTTTAAATTATCATTATCGATATGACAAATGCAAGGTCATTATTGAAAATATTATATCAATACCATACAAAGAAGTTAATATTACACATGAGAGATAAGAACTGAACACTCACAAGTAATGTGTCTTTAATCCTAGATTACACACAAGAAATGACTAAACAATAGTACTGTAGATTAATTCTAGATTTTTATTTGTGTCATTATTAATCGGGATTTCAACTTGGTTTTAAACGAATTTGCATTCATATTATTTTTTATGTCAGCATTTAAATCATTCCCTAGTTTCATTCCAATGAAAATGGGTACTTTTTGAGATGAAGACAATCTAAATTGAGGTATAACAAGCTTTGATCTATTTCTGGTCTGATACGAGTGGATTTCTTGATGAGTTACAAAATATCTATTTACCCATTGCAAATTAATGATTTTGTTCTTACACTCCTAAATAAAAATAAAGTGTGCCAGTTTGATTACATCATTGAGCTTTAGTAGTTTTAGCTCTTTAAATAATGATTCAATTTACTACCACTCTTTGTGTTCTTTAAGTCAGAAAATTAAATATCCATCGTTCAAGCTTCCCAGTAATTCCTCTATTCTTAAGTTTGTACGCTATAATCCATGACCACATTTATCGAAGGCTTTAGCAAAATCAGTATATTAATATTATATCTATATTTCGACCTCTACACAATGTTTCCAGTATTTTCTTTTGGTGGTCTAATAACTCGGAGGCATAATTTTCCAGTCCTGAAGCCATGTTGGTTCGGGTTGAATAAATTATTTTCTCGTAGGTAGTACGCAATTTTGCCTCTAATTACACGTTCGAAACACTTTATAAGGTTGGAGGTGAGAGCCACTGGCTGATAGTTGTCCCCTGTTATTATTGAAACGTTGAACCAAATACAACCTCACTTCACATTTTACCTCATACCAAACTTTACCTCACTTCTTGATCGAAGACTGAGAAATTTGAAAGAGTTTTTTTTTCAATTCGGCCTTTTTTCATGATTTGCTTTGCTATCGCTTGTTATAATTAAGATTCTACAAATTATTTTTATTTGTTAATTCTTTCATTTTTAATTTTCTGTAAATGATTGCGAAAATTTTTGAATGGATTTATTGGTGATTTTATTTGTGAATTGTGAAATTTAAAAAAAAAGAAAAAAAAAAAGAATTATTAAAGGAAGAGCAGGTTTTTTATTTTTTACGTTTTTTTTTACTTAGTCTTGGTTGGGCTGCGTTATGTTAGAGAGTAGGTTACTTAGGTGAAGGATAGGTTACAGGTTAGGTAAAGTTAGGCTATACAGTAATATGGTAGGATAAATTCGTTTCCTTTATCTTTAAAAGTGATTCCCAAACGGGAAACGTTTTCCCAAATCTGAAATTTTCACTTCTAACATTCTCAGTTAGGAATGGAAATGGGAATGGCCTGAAGTGCGTGGGAATTAGTCGTCAAAACTCTCCCACCTTCCTGAAACAAAACGTACGAACATCCTCCGCTGTCGCAGAATGAAGAAATAAAGGTATTATTTTATCATTCTTTACTCCCTTCGCATCGAACGCGGGTATATAAGTTCGTGCATTACTTTGTATATTGTTCAGCAGCATACACATATATAATACAATACAACACAGTACATACATACATAGTTCTTCCATCCATTACTCCATTATTTATACAGATTCTTTATATTTTAGCAACAGAAATGTTATGGTTTCAAACACATTAGTTAAAGTTATACATTGATATTTAAGGTTACATAGTTTTTAGAGAAGACCGATTTTCATGTTTGGTTCGAGTTTAACCTCTGCATCAGATTGGAAAACGATTTACACTGAAAAGACTTACAACTTAACGTGGAACCCGAACCATGTGTCACTACATCATCTGAACACGGTGAACGGTCGCCTGCCACACCACTGAATAAACCAAACGTTGCTTAACTTGGCTAATGTTACTGGAAGTGGTGCCTATTGCATATATATATATATATATATATATATATATATATAAAATGACCTCAGAAAATATCAGGTTAAAAACTCAATTTACAACAAAAAATCTGGATTAGGCTCCTTTGGCTATGGACGGCAGTCCCCCCCCCCCTAAAAAAAACACACACACACACACACATGTGCGTATTTCCGCATAAGCAAGGTACCGACTTTTAAAATCTAGGTATTTAAAAAATTAATTAGCCAAAGCTAATCATAATGTCAACGAACCGAGAAGGGCGTGATAAATCTTTCAAACACAATTCAAAGCTCGAAGGTTGTTGCTGTTAAATCATTAAATAGTGCAGTACTCGCTAAGCTAACCTAACCTAACCTAATCAGAATCGGTACATCATTTTTCCGACATTAAAAATATTTCTAGATTTTTTTCTATAATTTTTTTTAATGTTTTCGAGGTACCGAAAGTTTTACCTTACGAAAAAAGTTACTCCACTACATCTGTAAATTATTACACACTCTACCTCACTTATGCCTAGTGGTTTACACAGAGAGAGAGAGAGAGAGAGAGAGAACGTTTGTCTTTGAAACACCCAAGGACTTGTATTTCAATTCTACTTCCCACTGTGAATGAACCCTGGTCTCATATATATATAATCTTTTTCAAAACTAAAAGCAAAGATTTAAGATTTAAAAATAGGATCAAGTTTTTTAACTAATCCATGTGTTGGTTTACGTCGTCGTCGTTGGGCCTAGGCAAGCTACGGCTTGGGACCGTAGCGCATCTATCCGGTATAGGTTAACCTGGATGATGTAGCCATAAGCACTGCCGCTAGTTAAGTGCCAACCAGTGATTATCTCACTAGCCGTATTGAGTCCGTTAGGCGAAACTGCGACAGTACCAAAGGTGGAAAATATAACCCTTGGTTTTCTATTATTTATTTGTAAAATGGACATGGTATTAGATTAAAATAAATATTTGAATATAAATAATTAACTGACAATTGTGATATATAATTAATTATGTTTACATACAATAAAATAATATAGTATACATAAAATTAGTATTAATGTGGTTCACAATTGAATTATAATGGGGTAACTAATTTAAAATGAATTTATACTATTCCGAAATTCAAGACGGTAAAATTAACATTTATCTTTAAACTAAAATAAGAGTATTCACTACACACTCCCCCACCAGAGAGGAAGTTCAAAGAGTTCCGAACGACACAGATTTTCCCTGGACCTTTTTGGTAGCTACATGTACCTCGCTTAAGGTTGATTCCAAAAACGCAGGCTTAAGACGATCGATAGAAACCTTGTCGACCTTGGAACCGCGCTGGATGAGAAATGATTTGCGCGTACGTCGGAGAACTTCATAGGGCCCGTCATATGGACATTGGAGAGGCCGTTTTGGGAGAGGTACACGAACGAAAACGTGGGTGCAAGATTGGAGGGCTGGGGAAACAAAGATGTTCTGTTGGCTAGTCAATCGAGGGGGAACAGGCTGAAGGGACTGCATGTGAGAGGAAAGTGTTTGAGCGAATTCCGTAGGATCACATGACTTATCCCCTGCAGTGAAGTAGCCACCTGGTAGCCGCAGTGTTGTTCCATAGACTAGTTCAGCCGCTGTAGTCTTCAGATCACTCTTAAATGCAGAGCGAATACCAAGCAACACGAGTGGAAGCTTATCCATCCAATGGGAGTCTTCGTGACACATAAGGGATGACTTCAGCTGGCGATGGAAGCGTTCGACGAGGCCGTTAGCTTGCGGATGATACGCACAGGTATGCGCATGTACTGTACCCAACAAGCTGGTAAACTTCTTCCAAAGCGAAGACTCAAATTGGCGACCTTGGTCAGTGATGACTTTTGTCGGCAATCCAAATCTTGATACCCATCCATGAAGAAAGGCTCTTGCAACAGTGTCCGCTTGGATATCAGGAAGTGGGATGGCTTCAGGCCATCTGGAAAAGCGGTCGAGACAGGTGAGCAGATAACGTTGGCCTTGAATCACTGGAAGAGGGCCAACAATGTCTACATGAATCACCTCAAATCGCTGGGATGGGGGCGGAAATGCGTCAAAGGGGGACCTGGTGTGCCTTTGGACTTTGGCACGCTGGCAGGCAAGGCACGTTTTGGTCCAATGTTTGACATCCTTCCGCATCGAGGGCCAAACAAAGCGAGAGGTAACCAGGTGTTGCGAAGCACGGATACCAGGATGGGAGGGCTTATGAAGATCCGTGAAGACTGCTTTTCTGTGACATGGAGGGACATAAGGGCGAATAGCAGCTGTTGATACGTCGCAATAGAGGGGCACAGACAATCCTGGCATACTCATTTTCTTGAGGGAAAGTGAGTGAGTGGAGTCTTCTCTGAGCAGGTCTTGTAGTTCCGTATCCTTATCTTGATCCTGTGCAATAGCATTCCACAGTGTAGAGCTGAGGGTAACAGAAGTAATCTCTATTCTTGAAAGTGCATCTGCTGGAGTGTTCAAGACACCTTTGATGTGGCGGATATCTGTGGTAAATTGCGAGATATAATCGAGTTGCCTGATGACTCTGGGAGAGTGGTTACAGCTGTTTTTATTGAAGACAGTGATCAAAGGTTTGTGGTCGGTAAAAACACAAAACTCTCGGCCTTCAAGGAAATGTTGAAAATGCTTCACGTTTAAGTAAATAGCAAGAAGTTCACGTCCGAAAGCACTATAACGCGTTTGGGCTGGCTGCAGCTTTTTCGAGTAAAACGCGATGGGTGCTTGTTGACCGTTAATGGTTTGTTCCAACACTCCACCGATCGCAACATCTGATGCATCGACCGTCAGAGTTAGGGGGGCATCACTGATAGGAAATGACAGAGACAATGCACTATTGATAGCATTTTTGGCATTGTCGAACGCCTGTAAACTATCGCTAAACCATAACAATTTCGTTACCTTGCGTTTGTGTGTGATCATAGCGTGTAGAGGAGCAAGAACACTAGCACAGTTTTTAATGAACTTGTGGTAATAATTTACCAAACCTAGAAACCGACGTAACTCACGCTGATTATTTGGCATTGGGTAATTTTTTATCACTTCACACTTGTCCTGAAGGGGGGTAATTCCGTGCTGCGAAATCGTGTGACCAAGAAATTCCAAGGTTGGCTGTGCAAACACACACTTAGATGCATTAATAGTAACACCGTATTGTTCTAAGCGTTGAAAGAGGAGTGAAAGATGTTCCTTATGTTCCTCTTCCGTTGAGCTGGCCACAAGCAAATCATCGATGTAGGCATAAACAAAGTCTAAGCCTCTGGTGACCTCTATAAACCTCTGAAAGGTTTGCGCACCATTCCGTAGCCCGAACGGCATCTTCACAAATTCGAATAACCCAAATGGTGTACAAACTGCAGTCTTGGGAATATCCGAAGGCTCTACGGGAATGTGGTGGAAAGCCTTAACGAGGTCTATTTTACTGAAGATAGATTTGCCGTGGAGAAGAGAAGTAAAGTCTAGGACATTTGGTACCGGATATCGGTCCGGGATGGTTGTCGAATTCAAAAACCGGTAATCCCCACATGGTCTCCAGTCTCCTGACTTCTTCTGGACCAGGTGTAGGGGAGAGGACCAACTGCTTTTGGAAGGTCTTATTATCCCAAGATCTATCATAAGCTGGAATTCCGATTTGGCAGCTTTCAGTTTGTACGGGGCAAGACGTCTGGGTTTTGCAAACACAGGGGGACCTTTTGTTGTAATGTGATGGGTAATGGTGTGCTTAATGGTATCACCCATCTGCATAGGTTGAAGAATTCCTGGATATCGCTGGAAAAGGCACTGGTACATGGAATTAGGGGGAACGAGGGAAAGTGCAGAGTTCGAGGCGTCCGGAAGGGCAACCTGTTTGGCAAGAACAGAAAGCAGTGTGGCCTGGTCGCATAAGCGTCGCTTGTCAAGATCCACCAGGAGTTTGAAATGCTGGAGGAAGTCAGCGCCGATTATGGGATGCTGCACTTGAGCACAGATGAAAATCCACTTGAAGGATCGGTGAA
Source organism: Bathynomus jamesi (assembly GCA_023014485.1). NCBI lineage: Eukaryota > Metazoa > Arthropoda > Malacostraca > Isopoda > Cirolanidae > Bathynomus > Bathynomus jamesi. The sequence goes on along the minus strand of JAJOZX010013308.1, from coordinate 82,276 downwards.
GGCCCAAGTTTAGTTCACGCGACTGAGTACCGTACGTGGGTATGCGTGAACCGTTAGCAGCGTATAGAGGCGGAGATTCCGAGTGCGTATGACCAGATTTTTGAGGGAATACACTGACTGACGCTCCGGTATCGACCAAGAAATTGACACCAGAGTTCCTGTCCTTTATGAATAACAGGTTGGCAGTGCGAGTACTAGACGCCATTAGGACTCGCTGCAGGGGTTTTCCGACGAAAAATTGCAAGGGGAGATGCACTTCCTAGTCTTCTTTCCAAATTTTGAGTGGTAGAAGCAGATCTTCCCGGAACTCGAACGATGCCTCTTCGTAAATCTTGACCGAGAATGGCTTCTTTGCCGTTGATTTTGTAGCAGAGAACAAACGTGGTTGAGTTGTTGACTTAACTCTTCCACTTTCAACTCCAGTTCCGATTGTGTGTTCACGTTGTTGACCGGAGCTGTGTCAATCTCCACTACTTTGTCGGCAGTTTCTGCTAGTTTATCAACTGGAGTAGCAGGATCCATAGTGGCCAAGACACGCTGAGCTGATGGAGGAAGTTTCTGCAAGAACAACTGTCTAAAGATGTCCTTATCGAAGGTTTGTGCGCGTTCGCCTAGAGCGCACTGCATAGCCCTCAGCATTTGAGTGGGCTTACGGTCTCCAAGTTCTTCTTTTGAGATTAACTGATGTAGTTTCTCACGCTCGGAGACAGTGGTGCGGCACAGGATGGCAGACTTCAGATCGTTGTATGGGTCCTCACTCGTGGAAGTAGACACGATGACGTCACGGACTTCAGAGATGATGCTTGCTGGTAGAGAGGACAAAACATGATCGTATTTCGTCCTGCTAGCGGTGATCCTTCCCAAGTTGAATTGTGATTCCACTTGGTGGAACCAAATAAATGGATCACCCGGCCAGAAGACGGGGAGCTTTACGCTCAAGTGGGAGATGGCACCAGCGTCGTCAGGCATCTTCTCCTATGCTTGCTGACGTACAAGCAAGACGACAAGTTACCAACGAAGGAGTGGAGGTTGAGACGAGCGCAGGCATAGAGCGCACGGGCAGGGGTGAGGGGCAGAGGGCACGAGCGACATTACGGTCTGGTCCTAGTTGCTCGGGTGAAGGGGGTGATGGGCAGAGGGCACGAGCGACGTTACAGTCTGGTCCTAGTCGCTCGGGTGAAGGGGGTGATGGGCACGAACGACGTTACAGTCTAATCCTAGTCGTTCGGGTAAAAGGGGGGAATCCAACTCCGGAGTCACCAATTGTTGGTTTACGTCGTCGTCGTTGGGCCTAGGCAAGCTACGGCTTGGGACCGTAGCGCATCTATCCGGTATAGGTTAACCTGGATGATGTAGCCATAAGCACTGCCGCTAGTTAAGTGCCAACCAGTGATTATCTCACTAGCCGTATTGAGTCCGTTAGGCGAAACTGCGACAGTACCAAAGGTGGAAAATATAACCCTTGGTTTTCTATTATTTATTTGTAAAATGGACATGGTATTAGATTAAAATAAATATTTGAATATAAATAATTAACTGACAATTGTGATATATAATTAATTATGTTTACATACAATAAAATAATATAGTATACATAAAATTAGTATTAATGTGGTTCACAATTGAATTATAATGGGGTAACTAATTTAAAATGAATTTATACTATTCCGAAATTCAAGACGGTAAAATTAACATTTATCTTTAAACTAAAATAAGAGTATTCACTACACATGTAATGTAATGTAATCAAAAGTTCTTAGCTAAAGATTTTATGTAATCCATAAAATTATAAAATTATCATTTAAAGGATTAAATTTTACGAAATAATAATAAATAATTAAAAAGTTAAACATTTCGAAACTTTCTATTTTAAAATATTTTTAATTTTGTAACTGTAAATTTATAGGAAAAAAAATAATTGTTTTAATAAATATACATTATACAATTTTTTTATGTGAATTAAACATTATATAACACCCATACGCACGCACACACACACACACACACACACACACACACACATATATATATATAGATATATATAGTTGCAATCTTATCAATGAAAATCAAGTTTCAAAAACATAACCCAAAACGTACTAATTATTATTTTTGGGAGGTTTTTTTAAATTCGGTTTCCTTCGGCGTACCTTTTTCCCAGAAATGTACATTAGGGTGGATCGATTTTACATTTTTTTCGATTTCCATATTCTAATAGAGACAAAAACTTGCGCATGCATGAGAAAATAGCCTCTGCAAAATCCTAGTTTAATAGGTAATCATCTTCTGCCCCCGGCAGAGCGATGAAAATCATATTTTAGTAGTCAAAAACGTATTTTTCTTATAATTTTTAAAATATTTCAATATGCATTAAAATTATTCCTAATAACTATAAAGTCGATGAAAAAGACCTCATATGATCGTTTTTCCAGGCGCGTTGTCCTACGTTAATATCTTTTGCCCCCGGCAACAACGTCAAATGTTGAAAAAATAGGTAATTTATATACATATTTTCAGATCGGCTCTTTGTCTTAAATAATGCATTTATATATTTCCCATGGCATTTATATCGTTGCTTAGGCATGAAATAACACACACGCAAAATTTTATGACTCTAGAGTAATATCTTCTGTCCCCGAGAAAAGTCTAAATGTGGATTATAATTACGTTAATGCGATGTTATAAGTACGATAAGTACTAAGTACAGCTCCTCGCTTGCTAATTTTATAAAATTAGCAACCCAGAACTTACCACGAGGAGGTGGCTGTACGTCGAGTTCCACCCTATCCAGCCCCAACCACCCTTCCTTTGGCTGCATGTCGATTTACATACGGTAATCTTTCTTAGAATCAAATCGTGGAATTTTTGTTCGGGAGTGAAGACGGGAGCGGATGAATCCGTCCCTCTCTTCTATTCCACTTACATTGGCAGAGGCTTCGGTTACTAATTTGATGAGTCTCTCGACCGCTTGAGTATGACAAGGGAATAGTGGGATCAGTCCATCAGGCTGGTCTCCCGTCTCAACAAACTCTTTTATTCGGGTATCAGGTATTGTTTTTGTAACGGGGGGTTCGGTCACCTCAGCCGTTTGCCAGTTGATCATTTCGTAATAGTTTTGACTATCGTAGAGCAGCTCAGGCATAGCGAAGGCTCGAATTTCCCCCGCTGTTGATTGTTTTGATCGTGCTTTTAATATTCTTCTCCATCCCAATTCTCTTATGTGTTGCTCATCGGCATGTAGCATGGAGATCAAAATATTTTCTGGGTGAGCAAAGAAAGAATTTCTACGGAGGACTTTGTTGGCGATTGTCTTAGATCTTTGAGGCATGGTCTGAGAGAGACGCATCATTTCGAAAAAATGTTTTGCGCCCACAGTGAAACTGGAGTTTTTCTTTATCTTAAACCAAATTGGTGTGTAAACTGTCATAATGAATCGCACAATTTCGTTGAAGGTGCTGGAGGGTTCACTGGTTGAAACATAGAGGCGCAGAAATCTATTTGCTGTTGTCAGCCACCTGGAATGCGCCATCTTACCTGGATTTCGAGCCCCGAGAGCTGAAGAGCAGCTACCGCTCGACACTGCTCTGTAGATGCCTAACAAATATTTTTGGTCAGTGCTCAACTCGGCATCATCTATGTCAATGTCGGGAGATGGAATGGCATCGAATTCTGTAATTGGAAGTTTTTCGCAGTCGTTCAGTTGTTTTCCAACTGGTCCAGTAAAGCCCATTGGCCCAGTTGTTTTGCCGTCCAAGTCTTGAATGAGGTGTCGCAGTGATAATTCATTACCGTGTAATAGGCATATGATCCACTGAACTGGCCTTTGTAGTTTCATTTCAATCATACGAATGGCTCCACCCTTTCGACCCGTGTTCACTGCGGTACCATCACAGCCGATAGCCACAATGTCGTCCGTGCTAATATTGTTAGTCTCTAGAAAGTTGATGATACCTGATGTTATTGCAGTGGCAGAACCTGATGCAGGAGTGAAATGCCCCATGTACTGGGATTCTGGTTCTTGAACTAAAACTATATGCTCTTCTACCACAGTCCTTCTATGCTTCACATTGTCTATTTCTTCTTGTCATTGTTTTATCTTTACGTCCGTCAAAGAAAATGCCCTGTAATGGTAGCGTGATCTTGTCATCTTGCTGATTCTCAGAACGAACTCTTTTTCTGGCTCTTCTTATCTTATTTCGATCAATCACTGAACTGACATCATCTTCTCGTATCCAGCCAACATCCTCTAACAACGAAGAAGCAATAAATGAAGCAGCTCTGTCTGAGACGCCCGTACGATCACAAGCTTCAGCAAGTACCTGGAGTTTCATTCGTGTTTTTTCCTTCATGTCATGTTTATCTCTCGGTGTTAGTTCATACGATGACGATGATTCTATAGATGTATCCTCGGTTTCACTAGAGGCTGACGAAGAAGGTTGTTCTTGAGAAGTTTCTTGTCGTTTACTAGTCGACGGCTCTTGATGTTCTGCTATTCCTTCTTGTTTCAATATCGCCAATCTTCTTGCAAGAGTCATCTCGTTTTTATTTGTTGTTTCAACATCCAAAGTTCCTATTGCCATTTTGCGATCACATCTTTGGTCGAGTAAAAACTGTTGCTCTTTCAGTGGTACTCGTCGTTCACGAGGGCAGCTGCATTTTGTCAAATCAGGGCATTTACAAGCCGATATGTCAAATAAGGTGGTCTTAGTTGATTTCTTGAAGGCCTCAAGATTTTTCTGTAACGATTCGTTCTTCTTTTTCGCGTTCAGTGATTTGATGATGTTAGCCATTTTATCACGATAACTTTTCAACATTTGATTTATCCGTGCTGTCGAAACTGTTGGAATGGAAGCTAATTTCCACAAGTATTCCAGTCTCTCCGTGACCACAGCGGCGATGTCTTTGAATGGAGGTTCCTTCTTTGATGATCTCAACTCAGTTCTCACATGATGGTAGTATTGCATCACATCTTCACATGTGGGAAAACATCGCAAATTCAAATCTTTCCCAGCACCAAATATTGGACACGTAACCTATCTTCTAGTTGTAGCGGTAGCCATCCTGTAAAGATTAAAGAATAATGTATTGTTCTGTTACGCAATAAAATCGAAAAAAACAGAGTTATGAGAAAAACAAACAAGGATATGAGCAGAGAGATTGAGCACACTGAGGACTCTGAGTGAGGAGCCACACACACACACACACACACACACACTGAGGACTCGAGGAGCCAGCTGCAAAATACACACCTGCCTTCGACGCAGTCAAAAGGCAACTGAGGGAACCGCGCAGTGCGTACTGGCGCGTCAGTGGCAGCTGCTGCTGGCAGCACTCACCAGAGATGACCTTTAAACCCTAGCCTAGAGTCATAAAATTTTGCGTGTGTGTGTTATTTCATGCCTAAGCAACGATATAAATGCTATGGGAAATATATAAATGCATTATTTAAGACAAAGAGCCGATCTGAAAATATGTATATAAATTACCTATTTTTTCAACATTTGACGTTGTTGCCGGGGGCAAAAGATATTAACGTAGGACAACGCGCTTGGAAAAACGATCATATGAGGTCTTTTTCATCGACTTTATAGTTATTAGGAATAATTTTGATGCATATTGAAATATTTTAAAAATTATAAGAAAAATACGTTTTTGACTACTAAAATATGATTTTCATCGCTCTGCCGGGGGCAGAAGATGATTACTTATTAAGCTAAGATTTTGCAGAGGCTATTTTCTCATGCATGCGCAAGTTTTTGTCTCTATTAGAATATGGAAATCGAAAAAAATGTAAAATCGATCCACCCTAATGTACATGCAGAGTATTTCTTTTCGGCAGACGCTGTTGCAATTTCGTTAATTTTAACGAAAATATCACACCTTAACCTAACCAATCGTCAAGGGCATACAGTTGAACTAACCGGGCATTATATCCCATAGAATGAATTGTTTGTTTTATTTGTCCTTTAAATTTATTGTTTTAATGTAATTGAATTTGTAAATATGTTGTAGACCGCACGCTATAGTGTAAATATCTTTGTAGAGCGCACGCTATAGTAGCACCATATAATCCATATATTGTATATTATTCTCTTTTTTAATATTTAATTTCAGAGAAAAATGAATTCAAACAAGTCCAAACATTTTCTTTTAATTTTATCCAAAATATAAAATTATTCTTTAAAAGTAAAAAGAAATTCGCTAATAAAAATAATTTTTTATTCCATTGTTCGTAACACTTTTAGCTTGATAAACAAATTAAGTTCAACGAGTGATATCAGGATGACATTTTTGACGAAAGTGTCTCTCGTTCTTGAAATGGTAAAATCTTAAGTCGTTTTATTTATCCAGTAAATTATCCTTGGCCTACTTAACTGTAACATACCATAAACAAATAAAAACAGGATCTGTAACATGGCGACATTAATATTATAATAATTTTACTCATAAACTCTTTTGCTATATAGTTAAATTGCGCTTTATTCGTAAAGCTTTTACTTTCAAGATTAGTACAGTATTAGAATGTCATTAGACACGATAAGGATTACTTCTCACTCAATATTATTCTCATTCCCTGGTAAGAATGTTTCTCTCGAGTAAGGAATTCACATTTGAGAAAACGTTTCTTCAGTTGGGAAACAATGTTACTCCTATTCTCATCCGCGGTAAAAACGCCAAATGAGAATGGCTAATATTTCCTATAACCTAACCTAACCTAACCTAACCTAACCCGGATCAAAATGGGAAAAGCCTTGATGAGAATAAGAGTGGCACGAAATGAGAATTAACCGATTCGAGAAGCGACTCTTTTTTTTTTTTTATATTCTTACTCGTAGATTTCTACTTTTGGAGGCGAGGATGATCCGCGATGATAAGTGCTTTGAACATTTACAAAACTGAATTTGTGCTTGAACATTATAAGCCTATTCGCGACGATGGGTTACCATTAAGGTTTTCGTGATAATTGAAAGTATGATCATGTTGAAATATTCGATATGATTATCGCTTAGAGTAAATGTAAATATACAATTTTTATAATATGTGAAAAAAACAATAAATAGATGGGTATAATATAAAATATAATGTCTGTTATAATGTTTCAGACCAACAAAGACCCTAGGATTCACTCATGGCTGGTCTACCTAACTGTGGTTGTAGTTGTGTATTGCGCATGTCCTCTGTGGTGGCGGAGGGGACCTACAATTTTACGTGGGTTCCGAACCACAAAAACATTAATTTTACTACCTTAAACTATACCCAATCTATCAACGCCTATACCCAATCTATCAACGTAAATTTTGACAAACTGTTCACTTTCGATAATAGCAATACTCGTAATAACGGATTTAAGTTGCGTAGCAGACGTTTCATTACTAATATCGCTAAAAACTTCTTTACGTTTATAAATGGAATAATCTTCCCGCGCCCGTCGTGAACTCTACCAGCGTTAATATGTTTAAGAACCGTCTAGATAGGCATTTTAAAAATATTAACGTTGTTTAAAATAAAAAACAATTAGCAACAGGAGTTCTGGTGGTGGTGGTCGAGGATGAGTCGGTTGACGATAATGCCAGCTTGTGACATGCCAGCGTGTGATATGCCAGCAAAAAATGAATAAAAAAAAAAAATTAGACTAACACGAACATAGATGTAACTCGTAGCGTAAACTAACCCACTTTTTGTTTAACTTTACCTACTTTTTTCTTTCTTTTTCTTATCCTCTCCTTACTTGCATGTCTGTAACCCTCTTTACTTGCATGTCTGTAGTTTGCATGGTATGACATTGAGTTAAGACTGTGTTTGCATGATTTGTAAGCGTTCTTATTTTACTTCTTTTTATCTTTCACCCCTTTCCTATTCTCTTCGACTATTTTTCCGACTTCTCGGCAGTGGCCGGCAGATGATGATGGTGAGTCTTTTTCTCTTTTTCTGAATGAATGTTAACCCACGAGTGATAGGTGTTGCTACTTACTTAACCCCTTATTCTCTTCTCTTAACCCCCTACTCTTTCCTTTCTCTCGGGCTAACCTTAGAGTGGATCTTAACGTCTTTGCTAGCCTTAGCTTCTGTAGATCTGTAGAACATATGCGTCTAATCGATTTTTAAACATGTTTATAGACGTGCTACTAATTACTTCTACCGGCAAACTATTCCACCTATTTACTATTCTATGCGTAAAAAAGTTTTTGGCAACTGCCATTATAGTTCTATTATATTGTGATATTTCGAAAAAGTTATCTCTATTTACGTTATCGAACTCATTCATAATTTTAAAAACCTGGATTAGATCACCCCTTAGCCTACTAGTCTGGAGTGTAGTCAATTTTAACTCCTTAAGCCTATCCTCGTACGACTTCGACCTAAGCGACGGAATCATCTTAGTTGCTCGTCTTTGAACTCTTTCGATTTTATCTATATCTTTGCGCATATGCGGGTTCCAGCATTGGATCGCGTACTCCAAATGGGGTCTAACTAATGATTTATAAAGAGGAACAATAATATCGCGGGATTTGTACTAAAAATTCTTAGGTATAAAACCTAGCACCTTATACGCCTTATTAACCGCTGCTGTACTTTGTTTCGCCACTTTTAAATCACCAGTGGCGCTAACTCTTAAAACTTTTTCCTGTTCTACGCTTGCCAACTCTTTCCATGACATACTATACGCAAAATTACTGTTACGCGGACCTATATGTAAAATTATGCACTTATCGACGTTAAATCTCATTTGCCATGTGACTGACCAATCAACGATTTTGTTCAGATCTTCCTGGATTTTACCTCTAGCTTATCATTAATTACCCAACCACCCAACTTCGTGTCATCCGCAAACTTTGAAACTGTACTCACTAGGCCGACATCTAAATCGTTAATATATATAAGAAAAATCAAGGGGCCCAATACAGAACCCTGAGGAACGCCGCTCGCTACATTAGCCCAACACAACTTCGCTCCATCAACGACCACCCTCTGTTTCCTACCTCGCAACCACTCTTCTATCCAATTTATTACTACACCCCTGATTCCATGAGCCTTACTTTTTTCAATGAGTCTATTGTGCGGTACGGTGTCAAACGGTTTTTGAAAATCTAAATACATTACATCTACCGCCCGATGACTATCGTAAACTTCAACCACGCTTTGAAAAAATTCTAAAAGATTAGTTAAGCAAGATTTGTTTCGCCTAAAACCGTGCTGCATATTTCTAACCAGGTTATGCAGTTCTAAGTGTTTGACTATACGATCCCTAATTATTGATTCGAGTAGTTTACCTACAACAGACGTTAAACTGATTGGCCTATAATTTCCCGCCGCACCTTTATCGCCTTTCTTAAAGATAAGTGTTACCTGTGCTAACTTGAAATTATCCGGTACGCACCCCTCAGAAATCGACGCATTAAAAATCTTTGTTAGCGGCACAACAATGCTTTCTTTTGATTCTTTTAGTTGTATGGGACGTATGGAATCCGGCCCCGATGATTTTACCAATATAATGCATTACCTCCCTTTCACTAACCACAATATTATCTAAAGTACTACCACTATCAAAAGGTATTATGTCTATGACCGTAGGGATATTCGTTATATCTTCTATTGTAAAAACTGACGTAAAAAATTCGTTTAGCAGGGTAGCCATTTATTTGTTTTCAGTAACTAACTCTCCGTCAGGATTTTTCAACGGCCCCAAAACACTCTTTACTGGATTCCTATTATTGACGTATTGAAAGAATCGCTTGGGGTTTTCTTTGCCGTCACGAGCTATGGAGATTTCAAAATCACGCTTGGACTTTTTTATTACACTTTTCGCTTCACGCCTTAGAGATATGTAGTTGTTTCGTAATCACAAATTGTCTTTATCGCACTTATGTAGCCTATAAGCCCTATCTCTACTCCTTATAATATCCCTACTCTAGAAGTAAACCACAAGGCTTGTTATTTACTTTCGCACGCTTAATCTTGTACGGTACACATTCCTCATTTATAGTCCAAAATACTGTTTTAAACGATTCCCACATTATTTTTGCGTTGGAGATCCCCATTACGTTTTCTTAATTGATGTGTGACAATTCATTTCTAAATTTACAAAAGTCTGCGTGCTGGAAGTTAAGAATTTTAGTATAAACTAAAAACAACTTATAGTTCAAGTGTCCATCATGGCTTCACTATTAGTCAAAATAATATTAAAGATTTAGCGATATTTCATTTCGTTTACGCTGAACAAAATACTGCAAAATATTCTGCAGTAAATTTAACGATATTCTGCAAACATTACTGTACCATGGTCAAGCTACTGCCAAGTTAGGCACTTGTCTTTCTTATTTCCAAATTATGCCAGATGCTTGGATGGCACTTGGACGTATAATGCAACCCTGGCCTCTTCAAGTAGTACCAGAAACCCTCCTCCATTCATATTTCCATGTACCGCTTCACAAAAGGGTTTGCCTACAAACATATGTAAAAGTCATAAAAAATTACTAATTGGTCATATCCTGATTTTTTTTTAATATTTTATTATTTTTGGTAACACTAATAATTTTTTTTATTATTGATTAATAATTGGGATCTTTTAAACTATTTCTCCCCCACCCCCCAGCTTCAGAGAGGGGGACATAGTTTAAAAGGTCAATATTAGGGGGGAGATAATTTAACAGGTTTTACTTATCTTATTTACATAATAGAATTTTTAAGATATGTATATAAGATACATATCTTGAAAATTCTATTATATTCTATCATATTTCTGGTTTATAGAGAACCATTATTTACATAGAATAAAATTTGAATGCTCGGTTAGGTCAACTGTACGCCCTTGACGATTAGTTAGGTTTAGTCGTGATATTTTCGTTAGTTTTAACGAAAATATCACGACTAAACCTAACATTCGTCAAGGGCGTACAGTTGACCTAACCGAGCATTCAAATTTTATTCTATGTAAATAATGGTTCTCTATAAACCAGAAATATGATAGAATATAATAGAATTTTCAAGATATGTATCTTATATACATATCTTAAAAATCTATTATGTAAATAAGATAAGTAAAACCTGTTAAATTATCTCCCCCTAATATTGACCTTTTAAACTATGTCCCCCTCTCTGAAGCTGGGGGGTGGGGGGAGAAATAGTTTAAAAGATCCCAATTATTAATCAATAATAAAAAAAATTATTAGTGTTACCAAAATAATAAAATATTAAAAAAAAATCAGGATATGACCAATTAGTAATTTTTTATGACTTTTACATATGTTTTGTAGGCAAACCCTTTTGTGAAGCGGTACATGGAAATATGAATGGAGGAGGGTTTCTGGTACTACTTGAAGAGGCCAGGGTTGCATTATACGTCCAAGTGCCATCCAAGCATCTGGCATAATTTGGAAATAAGAAGACAAGTGCCTAACTTGGCAGTAGCTTGACCATGGTACAGTAATGTTTGCAGAATATCGTTAAATTTACTGCAGAATATTTTGCAGTATTTTGTTCAGCGTAAACGAAATGAAATATCGCTAAATCTTTAATATTATTTTGACTAATAGTGAAGCCATGATGGACACTTGAACTATAAGTTGTTTTTAGTTTTATACTAAAATTCTTAACTTCCAGCACGCAGACTTTTGTAAATTTAGAAATGAATTGTCACACATCAATTAAGAAAACGTAATGGGATCTCCAACGCAAAAATAATGTGGGAATCGTTTAAAACAGTATTTTGGACTATAATGAGGAATGTGTACCGTACAAGATTAAGCGTGCGAAAGTAAATAACAAGCCTTGTGGTTTACTTCTAGAGTAGGGGATATTATAAGGAGTAGAGATAGGGCTTATAGGCTACATAAGTGCGATAAAGACAATTTGTGATTACGAACAACTACATATCTCTAAGGCGTGAAGCGAAAAGTGTAATAAAAAAGTCCAAGCGTGATTTTGAAATCTCCATAGCTCGTGACGGCAAAGAAAACCCCAAGCGATTCTTTCAATACGTCAATAATAGGATCCAGTAAAGAGTGTTTTGGGGCCGTTGAAAAATCCTGACGGAGAGTTAGTTACTGAAAACAAATAAATGGCTACCCTGCTAAACGAATTTTTTACGTCAGTTTTTACAATAGAAGATATAACGAATATCCCTACGTCATAGACATAATACCTTTTGATAGTGGTAGTACTTTAGATAATATTGTGGTTAGTGAAAGGGAGGTAATGCATTATATTTTGTAAAATCATCGGGGCCGGATTCCATACGTCCCATACAACTAAAAGAATCAAAAGAAAGCATTGTTGTGCCGCTAACAAAGATTTTTAATGCGTCGATTTCTGAGGGGTGCGTACCGGATAATTTCAAGTTAGCACAGGTAACACTTATCTTTAAGAAAGGCGATAAAGGTGCGGCGGGAAATTATAGGCCAATCAGTTTAACGTCTGTTGTAGGTAAACTACTCGAATCAATAATTAGGGATCGTATAGTCAAACACTTAGAACTGCATAACCTGGTTAGAAATATGCAGCACGGTTTTAGGCGAAACAAATCTTGCTTAACTAATCTTTAGAATTTTTTCAAAGCGTGGTTGAAGTTTACGATAGTCATCGGGCGGTAGATGTAATGTATTTAGATTTTCAAAACCGTTTGACACCGTACCGCACAATAGACTCATTGAAAAAAGTAAGGCTCATGGAATCAGGGGTGTAGTAATAAATTGGATAGAAGAGTGGTTGCGAGGTAGGAAACAGAGGGTGGTCGTTGATGGAGCGAAGTTGTGTTGGGCTAATGTAGCGAGCGGCGTTCCTCAGGGTTCTGTATTGGGCCCTTGATTTTTCTTTATATATTAACGATTAGATGTCGGCCTAGTGAGTACAGTTTCAAAGTTTGCGGATGACACGAAGTTGGGTGGTTGGGTAATAATGATAAGCTAGAGGTAAAATCCAGGAAGATCTGAACAAAAATCGTTGATTGGTCAGTCACATGGCAAATGAGATTTAACGTCGATAAGTGCATAATTTTACATATAGGTCCGCGTAACAGTAATTTTGCGTATAGTATGTCATGGAAAGAGTTGGCAAGCGTAGAACAGGAAAAAGTTTTAAGAGTTAGCGCCACTGGTGATTTAAAAGTGGCGAAACAAAGTACAGCAGCGGTTAATAAGGCGTATAAGGTGCTAGGTTTTATACCTAAGAATTTTTAGTACAAATCCCGCGATATTATTGTTCCTCTTTATAAATCATTAGTTAGACCCCATTTGGAGTACGCGATCCAATGCTGGAACCCGCATATGCGCAAAGATATAGATAAAATCGAAAGAGTTCAAAGACGAGCAACTAAGATGATTCCGTCGCTTAGGTCGAAGTCGTACGAGGATAGGCTTAAGGAGTTAAAATTGACTACACTCCAGACTAGTAGGCTAAGGGGTGATCTAATCCAGGTTTTTAAAATTATGAATGAGTTCGATAACGTAAATAGAGATAACTTTTTCGAATATCACAATATAATAGAACTATAATGGCAGTTGCCAAAAACTTTTTTACGCATAGAATAGTAAATAGGTGGAATAGTTTGCCGGTAGAAGTAATTAGTAGCACGTCTATAAACATGTTTAAAAATCGATTAGACGCATATGTTCTACAGATCTACAGAAGCTAAGGCTAGCAAAGACGTTAAGATCCACTCTAAGGTTAGCCGAGAGAGAAAGGAAAGAGTAGGGGGTTAAGAGAAGAGAATAAGGGGTTAAGTAAGTAGCAACACCTATCACTCGTGGGTTAACATTCATTCAGAAAAGAGAAAAAAGACTCACCATCATCATCTGCCGGCCACTGCCGAGAAGTCGGAAAAATAGTCGAAGAGAATAGGAAAGGGGTGAAAGATAAAAAGAAGTAAAATAAGAACGCTTACAATCATGCAAACACAGTCTTAACTCAATGTCATACCATGCAAACTACAGACATGCAAGTAAAGAGGGTTACAGACATGCAAGTAAGGAGAGGATAAGAAAAAGAAAGAAAAAAGTAGGTAAGTTAAACAAAAAGTGGGTTAGTTTACGCTACGAGTTACATCTATGTTCGTGTTAGTCTAATTTTTTTTTTTATTCATTTTTTGCTGGCATATCACACGCTGGCATGTCACAAGCTGGCATTATCGTCAACCGACTCATCCTCGACCACCACCACCAGAACTCCTGTTGCTAATTGTTTTATTTTTAAACAACGTTAATATTTTTAAAATGCCTATCTAGACGGTTCTTAAACATATTAACGCTGGTAGAGTTCACGACGGGCGCGGGAAGATTATTCCATTTATAAACGTAAAGAAGTTTTTAGCGATATTAGTAATGAAACGTCTGCTACGCAACTTAAATCCGTTATTACGAGTATTGCTATTATCGAAAGTGAACAGTTTGTCAAATTTACGTTGATAGATTGGGTATAGGCGTTGATAGATTGGGTATAGTTTAAGGTAGTAAAATTAATGTTTTTGTGGTTCGGAACCCACGTAAAATTGTAGGTCCCCTCCGCCACCACAGAGGACATGCGCAATACACAACTACAACCACAGTTAGGTAGACCAGCCATGAGTGAATCCTAGGGTCTTTGTTGGTCTGAAACATTATAACAGACATTATATTTTATATTATACCCATCTATTTATTGTTTTTTTCACATATTATAAAAATTGTATATTTACATTTACTCTAAGCGATAATCATATCGAATATTTCAACATGATCATACTTTCAATTATCACGAAAACCTTAATGGTAACCCATCGTCGCGAATAGGCTTATAATGTTCAAGCACAAATTCAGTTTTGTAAATGTTCAAAGCACTTATCATCGCGGATCATCCTCGCCTCCAAAAGTAGAAATCTACGAGTAAGAATATAAAAAAAAAAAAAGAGTCGCTTCTCGAATCGGTTAATTCTCATTTCGTGCCACTCTTATTCTCATCAAGGCTTTTCCCATTTTGATCCGGGTTAGGTTAGGTTAGGTTAGGTTAGGTTATAGGAAATATTAGCCATTCTCATTTGGCGTTTTTACCGCGGATGAGAATAGGAGTAACATTGTTTCCCAACTGAAGAAACGTTTTCTCAAATGTGAATTCCTTACTCGAGAGAAACATTCTTACCAGGAATGAGAATAATATTGAGTGAGAAGTAATCCTTATCGTGTCTAATGACATTCTAATACTGTACTAATCTTGAAAGTAAAAGCTTTACGAATAAAGCGCAATTTAACTATATAGCAAAAGAGTTTATGAGTAAAATTATTATAATATTAATGTCGCCATGTTACAGATCCTGTTTTATTTGTTTATGGTATGTTACAGTTAAGTAGGCCAAGGATAATTTACTGGATAAATAAAACGACTTAAGATTTTACCATTTCAAGAACGAGAGACACTTTCGTCAAAAATGTCATCCTGATATCACTCGTTGAACTTAATTTGTTTATCAAGCTAAAAGTGTTACGAACAATGGAATAAAAAATTATTTTATTAGCGAATTTCTTTTTACTTTTAAAGAATAATTTTATATTTTGGATAAAATTAAAAGAAAATGTTTGGACTTGTTTGAATTCATTTTTCTCTGAAATTAAATATTAAAAAAGAGAATAATATACAATATATGGATTATATGGTGCTACTATAGCGTGCGCTCTACAAAGATATTTACACTATAGCGTGCGGTCTACAACATATTTACAAATTCAATTACATTAAAACAATAAATTTAAAGGACAAATAAAACAAACAATTCATTCTATGGGATATAATGCCCGGTTAGTTCAACTGTATGCCTTGACGATTGGTTAGGTTAAGGTGTGATATTTTCGTTAAAATTAACGAAAATTGCAACAGCGTCTGCCGAAAAGAAATACTCTGCATGTACATTAGGGTGGATCGATTTACATTTTTTTCGATTTCCATATTCTAATAGAGACAAAAACTTGCGCATGCATGAGAAAATAGCCTCTGCAAAATCTTAGCTTAATAAGTAATCATCTTCTGCCCCCGGCAGAGCGATGAAAATCATATTTTAGTAGTCAAAAACGTATTTTTCTTATAATTTTTAAAATATTTCAATATGCATCAAAATTATTCCTAATAACTATAAAGTCGATGAAAAAGACCTCATATGATCGTTTTTCCAAGCGCGTTGTCCTACGTTAATATCTTTTGCCCCCGGCAACAACGTCAAATGTTGAAAAAATAGGTAATTTGATATACATATTTTCAGATCGGCTCTTTGTCTTAAATAATGCATTTATATATTCCCATAGCATTTATATCGTTGCTTAGGCATGAAATAACACACACACGCAAAATTTTATGACTCTAGGCTAGGGTTTAAAGGTCATCTCTGGTGAGTGCTGCCAGCAGCAGCTGCCACTGACGCGCCAGTACGCACTGCGCGGTTCCCTCAGTTGCCTTTTGACTGCGTCGAAGGCAGGTGTGTATTTTGCAGCTGGCTCCTCGAGTCCTCAGTGTGTGTGTGGTGTGTGGTGTGTGGCTCCTCACTCAGAGTCCTCAGTGTGCTCAATCTCTCTGCTCATATCCTTGTTTGTTTTTCTCATAACTCTGTTTTTTTCGATTTTATTGCGTAACAGAACAATACATTATTCTTTAATCTTTACAGGATGGCTACCGCTACAACTAGAAGATAGGTTACGTGTCCAATTTGGTGCTGGGAAAGATTTGAATTTGCGATGTTTTCCCACATGTGAAGATGTGATGCAATACTACCATCATGTGAGAACTGAGTTGAGATCATCAAAGAAGGAACCTCCATTCAAAGACATCGCCGCTGTGGTCACGGAGAGACTGGAATACTTGTGGAAATTAGCTTCCATTCCAACAGTTTCGACAGCACGGATAAATCAAATGTTGAAAAGTTATCGTGATAAAATGGCTAACATCATCAAATCACTGAACGCGAAAAAGAAGAACGAATCGTTACAGAAAAATCTTGAGGCCTTCAAGAAATCAACTAAGACCACCTTATTTGACATATCGGCTTGTAAATGCCCTGATTTGACAAAATGCAGCTGCCCTCGTGAACGACGAGTACCACTGAAAGAGCAACAGTTTTTACTCGACCAAAGATGTGATCGCAAAATGGCAATAGGAACTTTGGATGTTGAAACAACAAATAAAAACGAGATGACTCTTGCAAGAAGATTGGCGATATTGAAACAAGAAGGAATAGCAGAACATCAAGAGCCGTCGACTAGTAAACGACAAGAAACTTCTCAAGAACAACCTTCTTCGTCAGCCTCTAGTGAAACCGAGGATACATCTATAGAATCATCGTCATCGTATGAACTAACACCGAGAGATAAACATGACATGAAGGAAAAAAACACGAATGAAACTCCAGGTACTTGCTGAAGCTTGTGATCGTACGGGCGTCTCAGACAGAGCTGCTTCATTTATTGCTTCTTCGTTGTTAGAGGATGTGGCTGGATACGAGAAGATGATGTCAGTTCAGTGATTGATCGAAATAAGATAAGAAGAGCCAGAAAAAGAGTTCGTTCTGAGAATCAGCAAGATGACAAGATCACGCTACCATTACAGGGCATTTTCTTTGACGGACGTAAAGATAAAACAATGACAAGAAGAAATAGACAATGTGAAGCATAGAAGGACTGTGGTAGAAGAGCATATAGTTTTAGTTCAAGAACCAGAATCCCAGTACATGGGGCATTTCACTCCTGCATCAGGTTCTGCCACTGCAATAACATCAGGTATCATCAACTTTCTAGAGACTAACAATATTAGCACGGACGACATTGTGGCTATCGGCTGTGATGGTACCGCAGTGAACACGGGTCGAAAGGGTGGAGCCATTCGTATGATTGAAATGAAACTACAAAGGCCAGTTCAGTGGATCATATGCCTATTACACGTAATGAATTATCACTGCGACACCTCATTCAAGACTTGGACGGCAAAACAACTGGGCCAATGGGCTTTACTGGACCAGTTGGAAAACAACTGAACGACTGCGAAAACTTCCAATTACAGAATTCGATGCCATTCCATCTCCGACATTGACATAGATGATGCCGAGTTGAGCACTGACCAAAAATATTGTTAGGCATCTACAGAGCAGTGTCGAGCGGTAGCTGCTCTTCAGCTCTCGGGGCTCGAAATCCAGGTAAGATGGCGCATTCCAGGTGGCTGACAACAGCAAATAGATTTCTGCGCCTCTATGTTTCAACCAGTGAACCCTCCAGCACCTTCAACGAAATTGTGCGATTCATTATGACGTTTACACACCAATTTGGTTTAAGATAAAGAAAAACTCCAGTTTCACTGTGGCGCAAAACATTTTTTCGAAATGATGCGTCTCTCTCAGACCATGCCTCAAAGATCTAAGACAATCGCCAACAAAGTCCTCCGTAGAAATTCTTTCTTTGCTCACCCAGAAAATATTTTGATCTCCATGCTACATGCCGATGAGCAACACATAAGAGAATTGGGATGGAGAAGAATATTAAAAGCACGATCAAAACAATCAACAGCGGGGGAAATTCGAGCCTTCGCTATGCCTGAGCTGCTCTACGATAGTCAAAACTATTACGAAATGATCAACTGGCAAACGGCTGAGGTGACCGAACCCCCCGTTACAAAAACAATACCTGATACCCGAATAAAAGAGTTTGTTGAGACGGGAGACCAGCCTGATGGACTGATCACACTATCCCTTGTCATACTCAAGCGGTCGAGAGACTCATCAAATTAGTAAACCGAAGCCTCTGCCAATGTAAGTGGAATAGAAGAGAGGGACGGATTCATCCGCTCCCGTCTTCACTCCCGAACAAAAATTCCACGATTTGATTCTAAGAAAGATTACGTATGTAAATCGACATGCAGCCAAAGGAAGGGTGGTTGGGGCTGGATAGGGTGGAACTCGACGTACAGCCACCTCCTCGTGGTAAGTTCTGGTTGCTAATTTTATAAAATTAGCAAGCGAGGAGCTGTACTTAGTACTTATCGTACTTATAACATCGCATTAACGTAATTATAATCCACATTTAGACTTTTCTCGGGGACAGAAGATATACTCTAGAGTCATAAAATTTTGCGTGTGTGTTATTTCATGCCTAAGCAACGATATAAATGCCATGGGAAATATATAAATGCATTATTTAAGACAAAGAGCCGATCTGAAAATATGTATATAAATTACCTATTTTTTCAACATTTGACGTTGTTGCCGGGGGCAAAAGATATTAACGTAGGACAACGCGCTGGAAAAACGATCATATGAGGTCTTTTTCATCGACTTATAGTTATTAGGAATAATTTTAATGCATATTGAAATATTTTAAAAATTATAAGAAAAATACGTTTTTGACTACTAAAATATGATTTTCATCGCTCTGCCGGGGGCAGAAGATGATTACCTATTAAACTAGGATTTTGCAGAGGCTATTCTCATGCATGCGCAAGTTTTTGTCTCTATTAGAATATGGAAATCGAAAAAAAATGTAAAATCGATCCACCCTAATGTACATTTCTGGGAAAAAGGTACGCCGAAGGAAACCGAATTTAAAAAAACCTCCCAAAAATAATAATTAGTACGTTTTGGGTTATGTTTTTGAAACTTGATTTTCATTGATAAGATTGCAACTATATATATCTATATATATATGTGTGTGGTGTGTGTGTGTGTGTGTGTGTGTGCGTGCGTATGGGTGTTATATAATGTTTAATTCACATAAAAAAATTGTATAATGTATATTTATTAAAACAATTATTTTTTTCCTATAAATTTACAGTTACAAAATTAAAAATATTTTAAAATAGAAAGTTTCGAAATGTTTAACTTTTTAATTATTTATTATTATTTCGTAAAATTTATCCTTTAAATGATAATTTTATAATTTTATGGATTACATAAATCTTTAGCTAAGAACTTTTGATTACATTACATTACATGTGTAGTGAATACTCTTATTTTAGTTTAAAGATAAATGTTAATTTTACCGTCTTGAATTTCGGAATAGTATAAATTCATTTTAAATTAGTTACCCCATTATAATTCAATTGTGAACCACATTAATACTAATTTTATGTATACTATATATTTTATTGTATGTAAACATAATTAATTATATATCACAATTGTCAGTTAATTATTTATATTCAAATATTTATTTAATCTAATACCATGTCCATTTTACAAATAAATAATAGAAAACCAAGGGTTATATTTTCCACCTTTGGTACTGTCGCAGTTTCGCCTAACGGACTCAATACGGCTAGTGAGATAATCACTGGTTGGCACTTAACTAGCGGCAGTGCTTATGGCTACATCATCCAGGTTAACCTATACCGGATAGATGCGCTACGGTCCCAAGCCGTAGCTTGCCTAGGCCCAACGACGACGACGTAAACCAACAATTGGTGACTCCGGAGTTGGATTCCCCCCTTTTACCCGAACGACTAGGATTAGACTGTAACGTCGTTCGTGCCCATCACCCCCTTCACCCGAGCGACTAGGACCAGACTGTAACGTCGCTCGTGCCCTCTGCCCATCACCCCCTTCACCCGAGCAACTAGGACCAGACCGTAATGTCGCTCGTGCCCTCTGCCCCTCACCCCTGCCCGTGCGCTCTATGCTGCGCTCGTCTCAACCTCCACTCCTTCGTTGGTAACTTGTCGTCTTGCTTGTACGTCAGCAAGCATAGGAGAAGATGCCTGACGACGCTGGTGCCATCTCCCACTTGAGCGTAAAGCTCCCCGTCTTCTGCCGGGTGATCCATTTATTTGGTTCCACCAAGTGGAATCACAATTCAACTTGGGAAGGATCACGCTAGCAGGACGAAATACGATCATGTTTTGTCCTCTCTACCAGCAAGCATCATCTCTGAAGTCCGTGACGTCATCGTGTCTACTTCCACGAGTGAGGACCCATACAACGATCTGAAGTCTGCCATCCTGTGCCGCACCACTGTCTCCGAGCGTGAGAAACTACATCAGTTAATCTGAAAAGAAGAACTTGGAGACCGTAAGCCCACTCAAATGCTGAGGGCTATGCAGTGCGCTCTAGGCGAACGCGCACAAACCTTCGATAAGGACATCTTTAGACAGTTGTTCTTGCAGAAACTTCCTCCATCAGCTCAGCGTGTCTTGGCCACTATGGACTGCTACTCCAGTTGATAAACTAGCAGAAACTGCCGACAAAAGTAGTGGAGATTGACACAGCTCCGGTCAACAACGTGAACACACAATCGGAACTGGAGTTGAAAGTGGAAGAGTTAAGTCAACAACTCAACCACGTTTGTTCTCTGCTACAAAATCAACGGCAAAGAAGCCATTCTCGGTCAAGATTTACGAAGAGGCATCGTTCGAGTTCCGGGAAGATCTGCTTCTACCACTCAAAATTTGGAAAGAAGACTAGGAAGTGCATCTCCCCTTGCAATTTTTCGTCGGAAAACCCTGCAGCGAGTCCTAATGGCGTCTAGTACTCGCACTGCCAACCTGTTATTCATAAAGGACAGGAACTCTGGTGTCAATTTCTTGGTCGATACCGGCGCGTCAGTCAGTGTATTCCCTCAAAAATCTGGTCATACGCACTCGGAATCTCCGCCTCTATACGCTGCTAACGGTTCACGCATACCCACGTACGGTACTCAGTCGCGTGAACTAAACTTGGGCCTTCACCGATCCTTCAAGTGGATTTTCATCTGTGCTCAAGTGCAGCATCCCATAATCGGCGCTGACTTCCTCCAGCATTTCAAACTCCTGGTGGATCTTGACAAGCGACGCTTATGCGACCAGGCCACACTGCTTTCTGTTCTTGCCAAAACAGGTTGCCCTTCCGGACGCCTCGAACTCTGCACTTTCCCTCGTTCCCCCTAATTCCATGTACCAGTGCCTTTTCCAGCGATATCCAGGAATTCTTCACCTATGCAGAGGGTGATACCATTAAGCACACCATTACCCATCACATTACAACAAAAGGTCCCCCTGTGTTTGCAAAACCCAGACGTCTTGCCCGTACAAACTGAAAGCTGCCAAATCGGAATTCCAGCTTATGATAGATCTTGGGAATAAGACCTTCCAAAAGCAGTTGGTCCTCTCCCCTACACCTGGTCCAGAAGAAGTCAGGAGACTGGAGACCATGTGGGGATTACCGGTTTTTGAATTCGACAACCATCCCGGACCGATATCCGGTACCAAATGTCCTAGACTTTACTTCTCTTCTCCACGGCAAATCTCATCTTCAGTAAAATAGACTCGTTAAGGCTTTCCACCACATTCCCGTAGAGCCTTCGGATATTCCCAAGACTGCAGTTTGTACACCATTTGGGTTATTCGAATTTGTGAAGATGCCGTTCGGGCTACGGAATGGTGCGCAAACCTTTCAGAGGTTTATAGATGAGGTCACCAGAGGCTTAGACTTTGTTTATGCCTACATCGATGATTGCTTGTGGCCAGCTCAACGGAAGAGGAACATAAGGAACATCTTTCACTCCTCTTTCAACGCTTAGAACAATACGGTGTTACTATTAATGCATCTAAGTGTGTGTTTGCACAGCCAACCTTGGAATTTCTTGGTCACACGATTCGCAGCACGGAATTACCCCCCTTCAGGACAAGTGTGAAGTGATAAAAAATTACCCAATGCCAAATAATCAGCGTGAGTTACGTCGGTTTCTAGGTTTGGTAAATTATTACCACAAGTTCATTAAAACTGTGCTAGTGTTCTTGCTCCTCTACACGCTATGATCACACACAAACGCAAGGTAACGAAATTGTTATGGTTTAGCGATAGTTTACAGGCGTTCGACAATGCCAAAAATGCTATCAATAGTGCATTGTCTCTGTCATTTCCTATCAGTGATGCCCCCCTAACTCTGACGGTCGATGCATCAGATGTTGCGATCGGTGGAGTGTTGGAACAAACCATTAACGGTCAACAAGCACCCATCGCGTTTTACTCGAAAAAGCTGCAGCCAGCCCAAACGCGTTATAGTGCTTTCGGACGTGAACTTCTTGCTATTTACTTAAACGTGAAGCATTTTCAACATTTCCTTGAAGGCCGAGAGTTTTGTGTTTTACCGACCACAAACCTTTGATCACTGTCTTCAATAAAAACAGCTGTAACCACTCTCCCAGAGTCATCAGGCAACTCGATTATATCTCGCAATTTACCACAGATATCCGCCACATCAAAGGTGTCTTGAACACTCCAGCAGATGCACTTTCAAGAATAGAGATTACTTCTGTTACCCTCAGCTCTACACTGTGGAATGCTATTGCACAGGATCAAGATAAGGATACGGAACTACAAGACCTGCTCAGAGAAGACTCCACTCACTCACTTTCCCTCAAGAAAATGAGTATGCCAGGATTGTCTGTGCCCCTCTATTGCGACGTATCAACAGCTGCTATTCGCCCTTATGTCCCTCCATGTCACAGAAAAGCAGTCTTCACGGATCTTCATAAGCCCTCCCATCCTGGTATCCGTGCTTCGCAACACCTGGTTACCTCTCGCTTTGTTTGGCCCTCGATGCGGAAGGATGTCAAACATTGGACCAAAACGTGCCTTGCCTGCCAGCGTGCCAAAGTCCAAAGGCACACCAGGTCCCCCTTTGACGCATTTCCGCCCCCATCCCAGCGATTTGAGGTGATTCATGTAGACATTGTTGGCCCTCTTCCAGTGATTCAAGGCCAACGTTATCTGCTCACCTGTCTCGACCGCTTTTCCAGATGGCCTGAAGCCATCCCACTTCCTGATATCCAAGCGGACACTGTTGCAAGAGCCTTTCTTCATGGATGGGTATCAAGATTTGGATTGCCGACAAAAGTCATCACTGACCAAGGTCGCCAATTTGAGTCTTCGCTTGGAAGAAGTTTACCAGCTTGTTGGGTACAGTACATGCGCATACCTGTGCGTATCATCCGCAAGCTAACGGCCTCGTCGAACGCTTCATCGCCAGCTGAAGTCATCCCTTATGTGTCACGAAGACTCCCATTGGATGGATAAGCTTCCACTCGTGTTGCTTGGTATTCGCTCTGCATTTAAGAGTGATCTGAAGACTACAGCGGCTGAAACTAGTCTATGGAACAACACTGCGGCTACCAGGTGGCTACTTCACTGCAGGGGATAAGTCATGTGATCCTACGGAATTCGCTCAAACACTTTCCTCTCACATGCAGTCCCTTCAGCCTGTTCCCCCTCGATTGACTAGCCAACAGAACATCTTTGTTTCCCCAGCCCTCCAATCTTGCACCCACGTTTTCGTTCGTGTACCTCTCCCAAAACGGCCTCTCCAATGTCCATATGACGGGCCCTATGAAGTTCTCCGACGTACGCGCAAATCATTTCTCATCCAGCGCGGTTCCAAGGTCGACAAGGTTCTATCGATCGTCTTAAGCCTGCGTTTTTGGAATCAACCTTAAGCGAGGTACATGTAGCTACCAAAAAGGTCCAGGGAAAATCTGTGTCGTTCGGAACTCTTTGAACTTCCTCTCTGGTGGGGGAGTGTGTAGTGAATACTCTTATTTTAGTTTAAAGATAAATGTTAATTTTACCGTCTTGAATTTCGGAATAGTATAATTCATTTTAAATTAGTTACCCCATTATAATTCAATTGTGAACCACATTATACTAATTTATGTATACTATATTATTTTATTGTATGTAAAATAATTAATTATATATCACAATTGTCAGTTAATTATTTATATTCAAATATTTATTTTAATCTAATACCATGTCCATTTTACAAATAAATAATAGAAAACCAAGGGTTATATTCCACCTTTGGTACTGTCGCAGTTTCGCCTAACGGACTCAATACGGCTAGTGAGATAATCACTGGTTGGCACTTAACTAGCGGCAGTGCTTATGGCTACATCATCCAGGTTAACCTATACCGGATAGATGCGCTACGGTCCCAAGCCGTAGCTTGCCTAGGCCAACGACGACGACGTAAACCAACACATGGATTAGTTAAAAAACTTGATCCTATTTTTAAATCTTAAATCTTTGCTTTTAGTTTTGAAAAAGATTATATATATATGAGACCAGGGTTCATTCACAGTGGGAAGTAGAATTGAAATACAAGTCCTTGGGTGTTTCAAAGACAAACGTTCTCTCTCTCTCTCTCTCTCTCTCTGTGTAAACCACTAGGCATAAGTGAGGTAGAGTGTGTAATAATTTACAGATGTAGTGGAGTAACTTTTTTCGTAAGGTAAAACTTTCGGTACCTCGAAAACATTAAAAAAAATTATAGAAAAAAATCTAGAAATATTTTTAAAGTCGGAAAAATGATGTACCGATTCTGATTAGGTTAGGTTAGGTTAGCTTAGCGAGTACTGCACTATTTAATGATTTAACAGCAAAACCTTCGAGCTTTGAATTGTGTTTGAAAGATTTATCACGCCCTTCTCGGTTCGTTGACATTATGATTAGCTTTGGCTAATTAATTTTTTAAATACCTAGATTTTAAAAGTCGGTACCTTGCTTATGCGGAAATACGCACATGTGTGTGTGTGTGTGTGTTTTTTTTAGGGGGGGGGGACTGCCGTCCATAGCCAAAGGAGCCTAATCCAGATTTTTTGTTGTAAATTGAGTTTTAACCTGATATTTTCTGAGGTCATTTTATATATATATATATATATATATATATATATATATGCAATAGGCACCACTTCCAGTAACATTAGCCAAGTTAAGCAACGTTTGGTTTATTCAGTGGTGTGGCAGGCGACCGTTCACCGTGTTCAGATGATGTAGTGACACATGGTTCGGGTTCCACGTTAAGTTGTAAGTCTTTTCAGTGTAAATCGTTTTCCAATCTGATGCAGAGGTTAAACTCGAACCAAACATGAAAATCGGTCTTCTCTAAAAACTATGTAACCTTAAATATCAATGTATAACTTTAACTAATGTGTTTGAAACCATAACATTTCTGTTGCTAAAATATAAAGAATCTGTATAAATAATGGAGTAATGGATGGAAGAACTATGTATGTATGTACTGTGTTGTATTGTATTATATATGTGTATGCTGCTGAACAATATACAAAGTAATGCACGAACTTATATACCCGCGTTCGATGCGAAGGGAGTAAAGAATGATAAAATAATACCTTTATTTCTTCATTCTGCGACAGCGGAGGATGTTCGTACGTTTTGTTTCAGGAAGGTGGGAGAGTTTTGACGACTAATTCCCACGCACTTCAGGCCATTCCCATTTCCATTCCTAACTGAGAATGTTAGAAGTGAAAATTTCAGATTTGGGAAAACGTTTCCCGTTTGGGAATCACTTTTAAAGATAAAGGAAACGAATTTATCCTACCATATTACTGTATAGCCTAACTTTACCTAACCTGTAACCTATCCTTCACCTAAGTAACCTACTCTCTAACATAACGCAGCCCAACCAAGAC
This sequence comes from Bathynomus jamesi, assembly GCA_023014485.1. Taxonomy (NCBI): domain Eukaryota; kingdom Metazoa; phylum Arthropoda; class Malacostraca; order Isopoda; family Cirolanidae; genus Bathynomus; species Bathynomus jamesi. The sequence continues at coordinate 55,885 of JAJOZX010013308.1, read as the reverse complement.
TAAGTAAAAAAAAACGTAAAAAATAAAAAACCTGCTCTTCCTTTAATAATTCTTTTTTTTTTTTTTCTTTTTTTTTAAATTTCACAATTCACAAATAAAATCACCAATAAATCCATTCAAAAATTTTCGCAATCATTTACAGAAAATTAAAAATGAAAGAATTAACAAATAAAAATAATTTGTAGAATCTTAATTATAACAAGCGATAGCAAAGCAAATCATGAAAAAAGGCCGAATTGAAAAAAAAACTCTTTCAAATTTCTCAGTCTTCGATCAAGAAGTGAGGTAAAGTTTGGTATGAGGTAAAATGTGAAGTGAGGTTGTATTTGGTTCAACGTTTCAATAATAACAGGGGACAACTATCAGCCAGTGGCTCTCACCTCCAACCTTATAAAGTGTTTCGAACGTGTAATTAGAGGCAAAATTGCGTACTACCTACGAGAAAATAATTTATTCAACCCGAACCAACATGGCTTCAGGACTGGAAAATTATGCCTCCGAGTTATTAGACCACCAAAAGAAAATACTGGAAACATTGTGTAGAGGTCGAAATATAGATATAATATTAATATACTGATTTTGCTAAAGCCTTCGATAAATGTGGTCATGGATTATAGCGTACAAACTTAAGAATAGAGGAATTACTGGGAAGCTTGAACGATGGATATTTAATTTTCTGACTTAAAGAACACAAAGAGTGGTAGTAAATTGAATCATTATTTAAAGAGCTAAAACTACTAAAGCTCAATGATGTAATCAAACTGGCACACTTTATTTTTATTTAGGAGTGTAAGAACAAAATCATTAATTTGCAATGGGTAAATAGATATTTTGTAACTCATCAAGAAATCCACTCGTATCAGACCAGAAATAGATCAAAGCTTGTTATACCTCAATTTAGATTGTCTTCATCTCAAAAAGTACCCATTTTCATTGGAATGAAACTAGGGAATGATTTAAATGCTGACATAAAAAATAATATGAATGCAAATTCGTTTAAAACCAAGTTGAAATCCCGATTAATAATGACACAAATAAAAATCTAGAATTAATCTACAGTACTATTGTTTAGTCATTTCTTGTGTGTAATCTAGGATTAAAGACACATTACTTGTGAGTGTTCAGTTCTTATCTCTCATGTGTAATATTAACTTCTTTGTATGGTATTGATATAATATTTTCAATAATGACCTTGCATTTGTCATATCGATAATGATAATTTAAAATTAATACATACTTCAACTATTAATAACACTTATTTATTTATTTATTATTAATTAATAATAACTATCTCTTCTATTTTAATAAGAGCCCAGTAAAGCCTAAAGCTTAAGGGTCAAATTAAATAAAATAAATAGTCCAGCTTCACAATTATTTATGTCATTGTAAATTGTAAAACCAATGTATTTATTTTATTATTAATAAAGGTTATTCAATTCAATTCAATTCAAAGATATTGATGACAGTATCTTATCGTGTTTCGCGGATGATGCAAAGATATGCAAGGAAATATCAAACAAAAGTGATATAGAAAAACTAAAAACGATATTGAAACATTGTTCAAGCGGACGGAAGACAACAGTACGAAGTTCAACTAAGAAAATCCCAACTTATAAGATATGGTAACAAGAACATGCTACAAAATAACTGCAAGTCAGAACACTGCAAGCCAAACAGATGACACCAAACCCGCAAGTCAGGAATCTTGGAGTAATAATGTCGCCGGATGCAGAACTCAGAGAACACTATAACATTAAAATTACAACATCTAGAAAAATAGTGAGAATTTTCTGGAGGAGTTTCCGCAGCAGAAAAACAAACATCATCCTAAAATTATGGAAGAGTTTAGTCCTACAAATAATTGAATATTATTCGGTACTCACGAGCCCATACAGAAAATGAGACATTGCAAACACAGAAGCCCATGGAAGAGTTTAGTCCTACAAATAATTGAATATTATTCGGTACTCACAAGCCCATACAGAAAATGAGACATTGCAAACACAGAAGCCCATGGAAGAGTTTAGTCCTACAAATAATTGAATATTATTCGGTATTCACAAGCCCATACAGAAAATGAGACATTGCAAACACAGAAGCCCATGGAAGAGTTTAGTCCTACAAATAATTGAATATTATTCGGTATTCACAAGCCCATACAGAAAATGAGACATTGCAAACACAGAAGCCATACAAAGGACTTTTCCGTTTAAGTTAGAGGAAACGAAAAATGAAAACTACTACTCTCGACTACAATCCCTAAAACTCTTCTCCCTGGAAAGAAGACGCGAGCGATCCATAATGATATACATATGGAAAATACCCGAAGGATGCGTCCCAAACTTTAAAAATAGAATAGAAGCTCGCTGGAATGAGAGAAGAGGCAAATTCTATACTGTTCCAGCTGCCATGGTTCATGAAAACGAGGATGGAAAATACCTTTAGAATATGAGACCCGAAATTTCTTAATGTTTTGCCAAAAGAACCGAGGAAGCTCCAGCACACTAATCTGAATACGAGTAATTTCAAGAACCAGCTGGATACGTTCCTGCGCAAAGTACCTGACCAGCCAGGAGAAGAGCAGAAACCAACTCTTTCTTCCTCCAAATCCAGCAAATGAGACGGGATGCTGCAGAGGGGTCGACCGTAGGTCGATCCTGAACCATCGTTCGAAGCCATCATAAAGTTTCACAGTTCACAAATAAATCCATTCAGAATATTTTGCAGTCATTTACAAAGAATTTAAATGAAAAAGTTAACAAATAAATATAATTTGCGGAGCATTAATTATAATGAGCGATAGCAAAGCAATCGTAATGATTCTGCAAACAATTTCAACTAAAAAATTAGTTGAACGAAGGTACGAGTATATCAATGTTTCAGTTATTATTGCATAGAGAAACGTAGATTTTTAAAGACGTATCACAGAAATTCGTCAGATTTCAAAAGCACAAGATTTATGGAAGAAACGTAAGTCTATCAGATTCAGACAAAAACAGAACAGCGATTTTAGATGGTTCTCAGTTTTATATTCTCCAAAAAGTGGGTGGGATTTTATAGTTAAACCATTACCAAATTGTATTAAAACCCAATTAGATCATTTCAGGGCTGGAGAAATCCTATTTAAGATATCTGATTTTTACAATTAGATTATAATGTGAACCAATCATGAGTTAAGTAAGTTTATCTTGGGTCATGACCCATTATTTATCATTCACACTAGATAAAAGTTTCTGATGAGGGCTTTTAATGTTTACATCTCAAATTATAGATGTATTCATCTTTCTCGGCCGCACGAACAAAGAATTTGCGTGCGAAGTAAAACTGTGAGTTTATGTACATTGAGTGCATCTGTGCACATATATATATATATATATATATATATATATATATATATATATAACGTTGGAATAAAAAACCAACACAGAAAATGATGAACTTAAATTGCATATTTTCTATTCCCACATCAACCCTGTTGATATACAGTGGCGCTCATTCGTACAGAGAAATATTTCAGTTATATTCATCCTTATCTTTTGTACCATGCATAGGATAGTTATCAAAAGTTTACAGTTCGTTTGAAAAAACATCAAAGAATTTTAAGAAAATAATAAAAAGTTGAAATGCAAAAGTTTTCGTACATTTATTTACAAAATTATTTAATACAGCTTTAGCTTGAATGACTTCAATGATTCGTTTTGGACATTTTTCTACGAGGTTTCGACATCTCTCAGTAGAAATTTTAGCTCATTTTTCTAAAGGAAATTGTTGCAATTCATTCAGATTCGAAGGGCTTCTCTTGCGGACAGTTTTTTTTCAAATCAAACCATAAATTCTCGAATATATTGAGACCTGGGCTTTAACTGGACCATTCGAGAAGCTTCAAATTCTTTTGTGGAAACCAGTTCATGCGCTCTTACTTTTATGCTTTGGAATATTATCTTGTTGGAGTACCCATTTGCGACGCATTCGCAACTCCCAAACTGAAGGTAATACTTTTTCCTCTAAAATTTCCTGATATTTTTTCGAATTCAAGATTCCATTGATGACAACAAACTTTCCTGGACCAGAAGTACTAAAGTACCTACAAAGAAGCAGTGGCGTAGCAATAGGTGGCGTTGGTAGCAAAATGTCACGGGCCTAGTTTATATTCTTCAAAATTTAGAAAAAACAAAAGTAAAGAAAAATTTTTAGATTTTGGGTTTTTTTTTTCTATTTCTAGCAATTTCACGAAAGAAACTAGATAATTTTGCGGAGGTGAAAGCAAAGAAGAAAGATTTTTAAAGATAATTTTTGTATATTATAATCATAAATTTGATGTAAACGTGTCTCAAACTCTTCTATGTTTATTTCTGCTAATACTGATTTCGTATGTTTTGAAATATATATATACTCCATCTAGCTGAATTTTGTTCACATTAAAAAATGTAACCCTTCTTGCTCATTCATTATATTTCATTAATTAGACAGAGAAACTTAATAGGGTGGTTTACATATTTTGGTTCCAAATTGATCATGAACGTACAGTTTAAAATTTCACTGATGGGCTCCCCTCCGAGGGGCCCATCATTGAAATTTTACCACGGGCCCTTCCGCTTCTAGCTACGCCACTGCAAAGAAGCAAACTAACACCACCATGTCTAACCGTAGGAAGGATGTTTTTTTTTTTTCTTCGAAAGCAGTATTTGATTTTCGCCAAACATATAGTTGTTCGTTGTTCCCAAATAATTCAGTTTTGGTCTCTTCTATCTAGAGAACTTTCTTCCACAATGCAAATCCATTATTTTCATGATCCTTGGCGTACTTTAAATGACCTTTTTTGTGCGCTTTCGTAGCAGAGGTTTTCTTCGTGCAACTCTTCCATGCGGACCATTTTTTCTCAACGTACGATGTACAGTAGAAGGATGGACATCGATCTTAGACAGTCTTAATGTTTGGCAAATATCGCCCGTAGTCACTCGTCGATTCGCAGCAGCCATTCTTTCAATCCGTCGAGTTGTACGTTCTGAAATCTTGCAAGTTCTTCCACACCTTGGTACAGTTTTGATTGTTCTAAAGCCTTTCCATTTTTTATAATTACAGCAACCGTCGTAAATGGAATTTGAAGTTCTCTTATCTTCCCGTAACTCTTTCCAGACTCGTGTACGGCAATAGCAGATCTCTTAAGATGTAGACAGCTCTTTACCACGACAACCCATTGCTTACTAATGGCTCGTACAGCCATCCGTTTCCCATGAAGATTCACGGAGAAAATTCTAAAATTCAGTATTGCCAACAGTCTCTAATCATTAAACAGCCAACTACTGATAAAAATTTTAAATTCTTCAAGCAAAAGTTGGACACACAAAGTATTAAATAATTTTGTAAGTAAATGTACAAAAACTTTTGCATTTTAACTTTTTTATTTTCCTCAAATTCTTTGATGTTTTACATTTTATTTTGGAATTGAGATAATTCTTTTTTATTTGTTAAATTCTTCCAAACGAACGCTAAACTTTTCATGATTATTCTATGCAGGGTACGAAAGATATGGAAATATTTCTCTGTACGAATACTTATCAGCGCCACTGTATATATGTATCTATATTAGTGGTGCACCGATTAATCGGTATCGGCACCTGGCATGCCGATTAATCGGCATTTTACAGATTAATCGGCCATGCAAGGTATTTACCTAATATGGGCATGGCCGATTAATCGGCATGCCAGGTGCCGATACCGATTAATCGGTGCACCACTAATATATACTAATATATATACACACATACACACACACACAACACACACACACACACACACACACACACACACACATATATATATATATATATATATATATATATGCATTTTTTGTAATCATTAAAATTATTATTAGAGAACGTTACCATTTATGTATTTATAATAGGTAAAAATGAATGCGTTGGTGTTTGTGAAAACCCATATTATTTTCACTCAGTCATATGGCTTTAAATCTCTCACAAATCAGTATCCAAAACTTCACCAGTGAGTTTCCGACGTATACATACACATCATACATAGCTATATAAAGACACCGACGAACTTTCCTGCGCGACTGTACCTAGATTACTTTGTAACGAGTTGAGTGAACGCGTTGTTCCGCCCCAGCAACGCATCAGACAGTGATCTATACACGGAGCAAAGAAGAATTTTAATGTAATTGAAATTTATCACTCTGCAGCTTTCAATCGTCCAATTCAAGTGCGTGTAGCTTTGCGTGCGTGCGTGAGCTCACAAATAAAAAGTTCTTTGCTGGTACAAAAACTATATATACACGAAAGCGTTCGATCGATACTGTATTTTCCTTTTCCTTGGTGGTATTTAGTGTCTTTAAGTGAGTAATTTACACACACACACACACACACACACACACACACACACCAACATGTTTTTTCTCTGAACGGGAAAATTTTTGGGGAAATTTTCGAAATCTCTGAAAAAAGGTGTAACCTTTTCTTAAGAAGTGAAAGGGAAACTAAATTCAAGATCAGTTTTTACCCAGAATGGAAACTTTTTGTTCATTGATATCCCACCAAACAAAGTTATGTCTAATGAACATCCGAAACGTTCATATAAGACATGTTTAAAATTCCTAAAAAAAAGTTTCGTAAACAACATTGTTTAAACATTCCTTCAACGAGGAAATTTGTACAGGGTATGCCAAAAAAACCTGATCACTCTTTACAAGAAATCGCTTGGGACTTTTGGCACACCCTGTATATGTACATTTGCCGAAAAATATTATAATTTTCAGCGAAAATAGTAAAATTTCAAAAACAAAAGCGACTAATGAGTATTTTCGTTCAAAAATTTTACTTTTTCGGCGAATATTTTTCCGCAGCTGAATGAACATCATTTTTTTTTTTCAAATGTCTCCAAAAATTGTTACAGTGAGCAAAAAGAAAAGTTTCTCTTAAAAGACATTTTGAGAACTATCTTTGAATATTTTTTAACTACACTATCTCTTACCTCTAAAAGAAAATAATTTTTTTGTGTAATGAGTTTCGTTAACAGTTAAAAAAGAAACAGGATTAAGCTATTTAGAAGTCACCCATCAAACAAAAACACGTTTACTACTCGTTCATAAACGTTTTTTAAACGTGCATAAACGTTTTATAAAGCTTATAAAATGTCTATGAAGGCTTTAAAAACGTTTTAAAAAATAAAACTTGTTCGGAGGGCACTTAAATGTCTACAATAAAATTAACCTTACTCGACCGACCGATAAATTTGCTCTCTCTCTCTCTCTCTGCATATATATGTATATCCATACCGTATATATGGATCAATTTCGTCAGTGAGCTGGACTTCACTCGATTTGTTTCTGAACTAACTTCGGGACGATCTCTTTGTTGCAATAACTCTATTTATAACCCCACAACCTTATCGTACTGGACTTAACCTTACATTAGCTAGTCTAATCTATAACCTAACCTAATCTATTTTAATCTGTAACTCAACCTAACCAAACATTACCTAATCAAACATGTCTGTTCTTAAAAATGCGGTCAGTTGAACAGGAAATATTACGACCTCTCGAGCGTGTCTATTGAATCTGTTTTAAACCTGTAACTTTACAGGTTAAACTGTAAAGGTTTTCTCCATTTGTCTGCAACTGTAACGCTCCATAGGTTTTAAATAAGTTTATTAAGTTTTAATAGGGATTTTAATGGGTTTTAATACCTATTTTGAAAGCTATTAATTGATCATATATTTGTTTTTAATTCCCTTTCGGCTTTCGGGAGAAATACTGAATTTAAATAATTTAAAAGTAATAGTGTATAAATATTTCAGGGGTAACTAAAGTAACTTATGAAAGTAGATTTTAATTATTATTTTAATTATTATTATTATTATTATTATTATTATTATTATTGTATACATACGAAAAAAAAAAATTCATTAATTAGCTTATTTTAAGAAGTATCGTAGTTTATTTTTAGAAATGTGACATTCTTTCAAGATGTAATTATTAATTGAATTATAATTAATAATAATGACTAACTGAAACGTAAATAATATCTATTATAATCTCGTCTGACCTTAATACAATTTAAGATTTATTTCTCGTAAAAATAGCTATTTTTATCCCATTTGACCTTCATACAAAGGTTACTGATGAAAAGGTCAGGCACTGGGGTCAAAGATATAGCGTCAGATTAATTTCTTATCGTAAATGAAAACTATATATTATATATATATATATATATATATATATATATATGTATGTATGACGAATTTCACAATTAAACATGTGAAATAAACAGGGCATGAAGGAAAAAAAGAGACAGAAAACCGTGGACATATGAAATGGACCACCACATCTTGTTAAAATAACTTTTTCTCTTAATCAATACGTGTTAAATTTTTGATGATCTCCCTTAACTAATTTGTTTACACTGTATAGAAACATATATCTTCGGCTTCTTCCCTTTTCCCTTCATTCCTTGACGAGGAAATGAAGGGAAAAGGGATTACACACACACCACACACACACATATATATATATATATATATATATATATATATATATATATATGATACACACAGACGGTGCATGGAACAAGGAACTCTTCTGGGATAATTAATGATTAATTAATAGTGGTGATTATATATATATATATATATATATGTGTGTGTGTGTGTGTGTGTGTGTGTGTGTGTGTATAGTACCGGGTGAACCAAAAGTAGGTGGACAGTAGGTTGAATAGGGTTTGTGTTATATTATATTATACTATGGTGTTCATTATAACTATGGTGTTTGTGTTATATTATATTAAATATTATAACTAAATTTATTTAAATTTAATCTTTTTTCTTTTCAGATAGTTCAGAGAACCCATAATGGCAAATAATCTAAATACTGATGCCAGAAAATGGGTGTTAAAAGAGTATTGGAAATCTCAAAATACTGAAACTGTTAGAACAAAATGGGTTGAAACATTTGGTACTCAAGCCCCAAAGAGACAAACCATTTACCGCATTCGTGACAAATTTGATGCCACTGGCTCAATTCTTAATGCCCCAAGAACTGGTCGACCCAAAACAGTTTGCACAGAGGACAATAAGCAACTTGTTGCCGAAGCATTTGTTCACAGTCCCAAAAAGTCCACCAGAAGAGCCTCAGCAGAACTGGACATTTCACAAACCTCTATTATACGAATTCTGAAATCTATTGGGTTGAAAGCTTATCGTCCACGGCTAATTCATGGCTTATTGGAGGATGACCCAGACAGGCGGCTGCAATTTAGTGAGATCATGCTGAACGAAATTGAAGGAAATCCAATAATTTTAGATAACATTGTGTGGACCGATGAGGCTTCTTTCAAATTATCAGGTCATGTTAACCGACATAATTGTGTTTACTGGTATAGTGAGAACATGCATTTAACATTAGAGTAGCAACTAAACCAGCCTGGTGTCACTGTTTGGGATGGTATTTCAAGTTCTGGTGTTTTAGGACCAATTTTTGTTGATGGAACAGTCACAGGTGATAAGTATCTCGAAATTCTAATGAATGAAGTTGTTCCACACTTACAACAACAGCCTAATTCACATGACCTCTATTTCCAACAAGATGGGGCCCCTCCACATTATTCAAGAGCAGTCCATGAGTATCTTGATGAAACATTTCCCGAGAAATGGATCGGCCGAAGAGGTCCAATTGAATGGCCTGCACGTTCACCTGACTTTACCCCAATGGATTTTTTCTTTTGGGGAGTACTCAAGGACAAAGTTTATAGTCGAAAACCACGAAGTGTTGGTGATTTGAAAAATTACATCAGAGATGCATTTCAAGAAATTAATGCACAAAGAAACTTGTGCAAAAATGTTTGTCGAAGTGTGAAAGGTAGACTTCAAAGCTGTGTAAATTGTGATGGACAGCAATTTGAGCACCTGCGTTGATAAAATTTTCAGTGCTTTTGTATTGTATTGGTATAAGTTAATTTTTTTTATTTTGTATTATAGTATACAAAAAAATTAAATATAATGTATATGTATTCTCAAAATAAACGTTATCATTTACTGTCCATATATATATATACAGTACTATATTAGGAAAAGAAAAACAAAAATATTGTTGATCAGATGGCTTAACGAGAGGTAATATACTTTTATTTAAAGAAAAACAGGTACAGAGGTATTTACTGCAGTATTTTATGGTTCCACGCTTTCTAAATGCTTCAGAGCCTGTTTTGACTTTATGGGTGCATAAATATATCAAAAAAAAAACTTAATTTATTTTCGGAAAAAGAATTTGTTTGGATTTTAGACGTATGAAAGTAATATATTCAAAATTATTAGTCCCATTTTTGTTAAAATTTAACTAAATAAATGTTGTTATTTGAAAATTATTTTTTGTTTAAATTTAATCCATGTTAAATTTACATTTTGAAAATAGGCTTCACTTCATGCGAGAAATTCGAAAATGATTAATTTCACGTAAATATAATTTTGCATGTGTTCGAGATTAAATTTATTTTGAAATTACATTATTTGTTTAGTTCAATCTTAACACAAGTGGAATTTATCATTTCTTCTTTGCTTTCACCTCCACAAAATGATCTACTTTCCTTCGTCGAGTTGCTGCAAATAGAAAAAAAAACAAAAAAAATATCAAAAAATATTTCTTTACTTTTGTTTTTTTCTAAATTTTGAAGGATTTAAACTAGGCCCTTCGGGCCCCTGGGCCCTTAGCATTTTGCAACCAACGCCACGCAACCAACCAACGCGAACATCACTTCTCCGCTCTTCACAATATTTGATGCTGATTCACTTTTAATTTTCTAAACCACACGAGCCTTGCCTTTTGTTCTCATTCATATACAACAATCTCCTTTCCCTTTCACACACATCAACAAAACACACCTTCTCTTTCTTTTGTTCTGGCTTTGCCTCCCATGCAGATCACTCCATTTATTTTAAATACCCGTGGTGACATCGCGTAACTCTATCTTAAACAAACCATAATCTGTCTTTATGTATCTCAATCTTAATTCATATATTAAGTGGTGGTGGGGGGGGTGTTCGGCTGAGAAGTAACTTTTATACAACATCATTTGTATGCAGGAGCTTCTCTCCCTGCAACCAACGACATCCTTTTTACGTGACGTATCCTAATTACTGGACGCACAACACTGTTTTTTCACGAGGAATTTGGCGCTGGAATGTGCCTTTCAATGATAAATGGAAGAAATTGTTTATAGTTTTTTCTGGATTGTATATAAAAAATTTACTTGTAAATTTCACTTTCTCTGTCCAAGATAAGAATTACGCAAAACTGGATTTTTTTTTTTTTTTACTTAGCACGGGAATGAAGTCGGTTTAAACATTAAGGCCGGTCGCACACAGGATCGTCTTGCGACTCACGACTCACGACTCGAGTCGCGTGATTTTACAGTGACAGAACTCACACCATCTTGGGAATCGCGTCGCGGTCGCTGCAGTGTGTGGGCTCTCATTCTGTCAATTTAAAAATCACGCGCGACTCGAACCGTCACGATCCAAGTTGTCAGTCGTGAGTCGCGAGACGATCCTGCGTGCGGCCGGCCTAACATATACGGCTAATTTTAAAAGACTAAAGTTTATTTAAGATCATTTGGTGATGTTGATCTGAACTTTCTCATGATCCTGAATTTTAATACATTTCCACACTTACAAATTAAAACAAATCTAATTCTAATGCAATTAAAATAAATTATTTATCCAATACTTCAATAAATTCTTATATGTACAATGGAGGTCATGCACCGCATGACAGAATTGCCTCGAATTTATGTACAGAAATTCAAAATCTATTTTCTTCTTTCAAAATATGCACGAGTGTATCCGTTTCTTTATTTATTTATTTATTAATCTCCTTTATTTATTTGGTTGTGGATTCGGTTAAAATGGTTACTTCTCCACAAAGTGGACCTCAGGCCCTGCATATATAGCTTGATGCGAGTGATATGTGCCTGCGGAGTGAACTTCTCTCTCTCTCTCTCTCTCTCTCTCTCTCTCTCTCTCTCTCTCTCTCTCTCTCTCACACACACACACACACACACACACACGAAAAATAACTAAAGCAAGATGTTATTTTGGTTTATTAATGAATCGACCTTTGACGAAATCCTCCCTGAAACTTCTCATGGTTTTCCTTCGCAAACTCGAAGCTATTCCATCGATCCATTTGGGGGCAATGATAAGTTCTTTGCCAACCAGTTTTTGTTGATTTTCTCCGTGGGTATTCGGGTATTGGGTATGCGTACGTACGTGCAATGGGCGCGGATTGTCTACAGCACGCGAGACTTCGCTGCGAGTTTCCTTGACACCAAATCAAATACAGTATTTTTGAAATAAGACAAAAAATTGGAAGAGAAAAAAGTGGATTTGGAGAAGGAAGGAAATAACTTCTAACGTGTTTGGCCGACTTCCACGTGAAAAAAATAGATAGGAAGATATTGAGAGAGAGAGAGAGAGAGAGAGAGATAGATAGATAGTTAAGGAGAGAGAGAGAGAGAGAGAGATAGATAGATAGATAGTTAAGGAGAGAGAGAGAGAGAGAGAGATAGATAGATAGTTAAGGAGAGTTACAAGGAGTTACAAGGAAAAGAAGTACCTCAAAAGGCCTTGCGGCCCATACCGAGGAGGTACCAATGGCAACGGGTGCCAGGGAAAATTTTGTCTTTCAACTATGCTAGCAGTAGTAGAAAACTGGATAGAAAAGTATATAAATAGCTCTATATTTACCTTGCTCACAGAGACACCATGCAAGCGAACTCCTGCAGAGTTTTCTTATGTTTTAATCTTAAACTATCAACGTGTTAAAGTAATTCCCACATATACTAGTCCTAAATCGTTTCAAATCCAACTTCTAACCATTGTTGCGAGTTGGGTTATCATTTGAACTAAACATGCTTCTAAAATCGACATCTTTGAACCCGCGTCACGTAAGCGTCGATTGTAGCCCATATGCCTAACGAAAGGGATTAACTTTGTGGCATTTTTCGCCAGTTTCCAATCCACCTACCTACTTCCCCACCAATACCCAGCGCGCGCACTTCGGCCATTAGCCAGCGGTGAGGTACCTTATCAAAGGCCTTCTAATCAATCGCCCTACTCTTATCATACTCACTCAACATGACGTAGAAAAACTCGAGCATGATGCTGAGACACGACCTATGCCATCTAAACCCATGTTGGAGTCCCCAAGTAGCTTGTAAGAATCCAAATGGTCAACAATCCTACTCGCTATTATCCCCTCTAAATATTTACCTACAACTGAAGTTAAATGGTGTTATTTATAGAGGTTCCAAGCCTCTCTTCCCACGCATGAGATAGCAGTAGCGTCCTAATCGTAACAGTAGAGAAAAAGACAATACTAAAAGTTTTTCTTTTTTTCTGCAGTCAGAGGAGAACATCCCTAACCTAAGCTAAAAGGACAGAGTGGGATGGGAAGGGGTCCTAGTAACCCACGGGACAGGTTTGTACAACAGACTTCACCCGCCCTCCCAAAAGAGAACCTAAAGGAATTGGCAGCCAATTTCTCTAGAATCCCACGACTCGGGACCGGAGGGCTGTCACACCCCAAGTATAAAGTTTACTACACCCAGAAGGAACGTGCATAACCTTTATACCCCCTGCGGGGGAGAGAGAGAGAGAGAGAGAGAGATAAAAGGAGAGTGCGATAGAGATAGAAAAATTTAGAGAGAGAGAGAGAGAATGAGATACAAATAGAGTGAAATAGATAGATACATTGATTGACAGCTAGATAGATAGATAGATAGACAGATAGATAGAAGAAAGACAAAGAGAGAAAATAAAGGAAGTAAAGGGCAAATGTTTGATATATATGTATATACTCATAAAGTTAGGTATTAGTTAATTAATTAATAGACAAGTAAACTGATTGATAGACAGACAAAGAGGAAAAAATAAACAAACTATTTTTGTGGGTATGAAAGGTATAAACAAACTTTTTGACATTTTTCGTGCAAAAAAGGAGCGAAGGACCAAATTATATGTATAAACCAAATTATATTTACAAAGTTACTAAAATAAAACTCATTAGTCTTTCTTACACGCATTTCAAATACTTTCAACTGTAATTCAGCTATAATATTGAATTTAACGTTAATTGGTTAGTTGGTTGTTACTTTTATGTCCTTGTAATGCCACCAGCCGGAAAAACGCAATCCTCACCCCCCCCCCTCCTTTAAAAGGAGAACTGGGTCAAATCAAATGTGTTACGTGCAACGGGCCCGTTACTGTACTTCTTCCCCATCTTGAGACAGTCCTTGGTTAAACGTTAATGAATATAATTCTAAAATTACTTACGCTTATGTATAGTCTTATACAATTTCTTCTGTATATAACTTCCTTTCAAAGGAATACTGCTAATGATACTGATGATAATACTGATGATAATTCTAACAGATAATAATAACAATAATAATAATAATTTGATGTTACAGTTATTTTTCTTCATAATTTTGGTTATTTTTGTAATGCGTTTTCATACATTTTCATTTTTGAGTCTTTTTAAGATTACTTTTGAACAGAATGAAGACACGCCTTTGATAGTGAATTCGTGGATTCTACTTACCTTTTAGTGACCTTTCGGCTCTGTACAGGGTCATCTTCAGGTCAAAGGTAACACTGTTTTAGGAGGAATTCTAGACTATAATGGTTATAAAGGCCACTCCTGATTCTATTCCAAAAAGTACCATGCATCTTTTACCAAAATTTATTTTAGACACCTGTAGAAAGCTTAACTTATAATTTCAGTCCTTTCAGAATGTTGACAAATGTGACTTGATGATGGTAAATGTGTAAACTTGAAGTTATTAAACTAAATTAAATTAAATTCCATTTGAAAAGTAATATTGAAAAATAATCTATTTACAAAAACATTAAGTATTAAAAATTCACTAAAATTTGGTTTGGTTGGTTTGCTCATTGTATCAGTTGCTCGGAGACACTAGCACCAGACTCAGCATCTCAAAACACACACACACACACCCACACATATATATCAGTCTTTCCTTGTGAACAGACGTGTTTTATCGAGTGTCCAGTGTTATCAAAGAATAAGTGGTTTTCGTTGAAGTGTTTTAAAAAAAATAGTGTTCGGTGCATTCATAACTAAATTACTTTGTGCTACTAATCATTCAGTAACGAATATATTTCATTTATTGACGTTATTCAATACTATATTATTTGATCAAACCAAGGCTACTGCACGTGGCTTGCCTTGTTTGTTTTTCAAATCTATCAGGAAACGTGGAGACATAAGGTTAATTTTTCCTTCTTTCGAGAGGTCAGGTAGAGTGTGGTCACACACCGTGTGAAGAAAAGGAAAAAAGTCGGGTCGAATCGCGGACAGAGAAGTGTTATAAATACTCTTCTTTTACAGATCTTTTGTCGGTAGCTTAATTCTATATTCATTTAGTATAAATTTGTGTTACAAGAACCTGTTTCTGCGTTTCAAAAACGCGGTAGACCTACGTTGTAATTTATTAATTTCCAAACGCTCGTTTTCTGTTTTTTGTTTTTTGTTGTTTAACTAATTAAAAGCATGGCACCCCCGTCAAGTACTTGCAGTCGCTGTGAAGGAAAATTTGCCGCTTACGCGTTTACAATGGCTAATAATAATGAGCAGTTAGTTTGCAGGTGGTGCTCAAACTTGGAAGTGCTGAGGAACGAGTTAGATCGTGAGAAGGAGGCCAGAGTAAGGCTTGAAAAAAGGGTGATGCTCCTGACGGCAAAATTAGAATCCCTTGAGACTCCAGTTACGACCCCTCCTGCCTCAGTTTCTACTAATAATAAATAGTATTAATAGCCCTTTCTCTTCTCCTAGTTCCCAACCCTTCGTTCGAGTGCGTAATGGAGCCCCATTGAGAAAACCTAAGACATGTCTACCAGTAATAACAAACAATCAGCAAGGCGACCTATATTAACAATAACCTAAAGTCTCTTTGCCAACAGGAAGGAGTGCATTTTGCGAATTTTTGGAACAGTTTCTACGGCAGGAGGGACTTGTTCCTCGGAGATGGACTTCATCTTAATGACGTTGGAGCTGCGCGTTTAGGAAGACTATTTCATAATACTGTCTCTTCTTTTCAGGCTGCCGTAACGCGAACGGTCCCAGCGTAAATTCCATAAATTTCCACTGCGCTCGCGAAGGTGTCGCAATTACAAACAATTTGAAGGTTCTATCCTTAAATGCTCGTAGCCTACGAAATAAAAGAAACGAATTTTTTTCTTTAATTGCTTGTAAAGACTATGATATAATTGCGATAAATGAATCGTGGCTTAGCACTGAAACTCGTGACTTTGTAGGGGAGTATCAAATTTAAGGTTATAGACTTTTTGTTAAAAACAGAATAGGTAGGCGAGGAGGCGGTGTTATGTTGTATATCAAAGATAATATAGCGAACGTTATAGAAGTAAAGCACACAATTCCAGAACCGATAGATTCGACTATAGCAGAACTTAAATTGAACGATTTCAAACTTGTTGTTGCGGTTATATATAGGCCCCCTAATCAAACAGCTGATAAGCGTTATATCGTGAACTAAAGAGAATAATCGGTAGTGAGCAGGCTTTAGTTATGGGTGACTTTAATTGCGCTAATGTAAATTACGATACAATGCAGGGAGACGCGGAAGGTAATCGTTTAGTTAATTTTCTCGAGGATAGCTTTCTCATTCAAAAGGTTGGGGAACCTACGAGGTTGGACAGTATTTTAGATTTAGTAATAACTACAGATGATAGGATAATTACTGATCTTCAAGTAATAGAACCGTTAAGCAATAGCGATCACAATATGGTAGAGTTTGTCCTCTCAGTAAGTCACTCGAAACCAGCTAACTCGACTAAAATTCCTAACTTCCAGCACGCAGACTTTATTAAATTTCGAAATAAATTGTCACACGTCAATTGGGAAAGCGTAATGGGGAACTCCAACGCAAAACTAATGTGGGAATCGTTCGAAACAGTATTTAGGACTATAAACGAGGAATGTGTACCGTACAAAATTAAGCGTGCGAAAGTAAACAACAAGCCCTTGTGGTTTACTTCTAGAGTAGGAGACATTATAAAGAGTAGAGATAGGGCTTATAGGCTACATAAGTGCGATAAAGACAATTTGTGGTTACGAAACAACTACATATCTCTAAGGCGTGAAGCGAAAAGTGTAATAAAAAAGTCCAAGCGAGAATTTGAAATCTCCATAGCTCGTGACGGTAAAGAAGACCCCAAGCGATTCTTTCAATACGTCAAAAATAGAAATTCAGTAAAAAGCGTCTTGGGGCCTTTGAAAAATGTAAAGGGAGATCTAGTTTCTGAAAACAAGGAAATGGCTACCTTGCTAAACGAATTTTTTACGTCAGTTTTTACTGTTGAAGATGTAACAAATAGCCCTACGGTCATAGACATAATACATTTTGATAATGGTAATATTTTGGATAATATAGTGGTTAGTGAAGGGGTGGTAATGCGCTATATTGATAAAATGAAAACGCGTAAATCACCGGGGCCGGATTCCATATATCCCATACAACTAAAAGAATTAAAAGATAGCATTGTTGTGCCGCTAACAAAGATTTTTAATGCGTCTATTTCTGAGGGGTGCGTACCAGATAATTTCAAGTTAGCAAACGTAACACCTATCTTTAAGAAAGGCGATAAAGGTGCGGCGGGAAATTATAGGCCAATCAGTTTAACGTCTGTTGTAGGTAAGCTACTGGAATCAATAATTAGGGATCGTATAGTCGAACACTTAGAACTGCATAAACTAGTTAGAAATACGCAGCACGGTTTTAGGCGAAACAAATCTTGCTTAACTAATCTTTTAGAATTTTTCCAAAGCGTGGTTGACGTTTACGATAGACATCGGGCGGTTGATGTAGTGTATTTAGATTTTCAAAAAGCGTTTGACACCGTGCCACACAAAAGACTCATTGAAAAAACTAAGGCTCATGGAATCAAGGGTGTAGTAATAAATTGGATAGAAGAGTGGTTGCGAGGTAGGAAACAGAGGGTGGTCGTTGATGGAGCGGAGTCGTCTTGGGCTAATGTAGCGAGTGGCGTTCCTCAGGGTTCTGTATTGGGCCCCTTGCTTTTTCTTATGTATATATTAACGATTTAGATGTCGGCCTAGTGAGTACAGTTTCAAAGTTTGTGGATGACACGAAGCTGGGTGGTAGGGCGATTAATGACGAAGATAGAGGTAAAATCCAGGAAGATCTGAATAAAATCGTTGATTGGTCAGTCACATGGCAAATGAGATTTAATGTCGATAAGTGCAAAATTTTGCATATAGGTTCGCGTAACGGTAATTTTGCGTATAGTATGTCAGGGAAAGAGTTAACAAGCGTAGAGCAGGAAAAAGATTTAGGAGTTATAGTCACTGGTGATTTAAAAGTAGCGAAACAAAGTACAGCAGCGGTCAATAAGGCGAACAAAGTGTTAGGTTTTATAGCTCGGAATTTTGAGTACAAATCGCGCGATATTATAGTTCCTCTTTATAAATCATTAGTTAGACCCCATTTGGAGTACGCGATCCAATTTTGGAATCCGCATATGCGCAAAGATATAGACAAAATCGAAAGAGTTCAAAGACGAGCAACTAAGATGATTCCGTCGCTTAGGTCAAAGTCGTACGAGGATAGGCTTAAGGAGTTAAAATTGACTACACTCGAGACTCGGAGGCTAAGGGGTGATCTAATCCAGGTGTTCAAAATTATGAATGGGTTCGATAACGTAGATAGAGATAGCTTTTTCAAAATATCTCAATATAATAGGACTAGAAATAACGGGTGTAAGTTGACAAGTAGAAGGTTCGAGACAACAGTTGCCAGAAACTTTTTTACGCACAGAATAGTAAATAGCTGGAATAGTTTGCCGGTAGAAG
The DNA here is from genome assembly GCA_023014485.1 of Bathynomus jamesi. NCBI lineage: Eukaryota > Metazoa > Arthropoda > Malacostraca > Isopoda > Cirolanidae > Bathynomus > Bathynomus jamesi. The sequence goes on along the minus strand of JAJOZX010013308.1, from coordinate 36,969 downwards.
TAATTAGTAGCACGTCTATAAACATGTTTAAAAGTTGATTGGACGCATATGTTGATAGATCGGGTATAGTTTAAGGTAGTAAAATTAAGGCTTTGTGGGGATAGATCCCACAGCTCAACACAAGTGTTGTGGGATATAGGGAGGCAGCATCTTCGGTTAGGGGATACTCTCTGTCCTTACACACCCCATTTAAAGAGATTCCTCTGCCGAGCGGTGCCCCCCATAGTACTGTGAGGTATTGAAAAACTCATGATCTTCACTTGCCCCACAAACACCTTTAAATGGGAGACCCAAAATGAGTGCACACACATTTCTACATTACTGTACAGTCTTTACAGCCACACCTACACTTTTCCTCCTAAGTATATATATTGTAATGTATATGGTGGTAAATTCTGACTTGGTCCGCAATCGATATGGATCGTGACTTATTTTTGGTTGGATGGATACCGTAATGAAATTGACTGGATCCTTTGGATCTGATATATTTGCATGTCGGTTATATAAATAGATATAGAGTGTAACATATTTGTGGATAGTAGTCTATTATGACTTGATCCTCTGGATCCAGAGATTCTATCTTTAGTTTTAAATCGATAATTAATTAGTTTTAAATTGATAATTATTTAGTTTCGTAAAAATTGGTCGTTGCCAATGTACAGGCAGTTTTTACATAAATTTATTATGTTCTTGTGGTTCGGAACCCACGTAAAATTGGTAGACCAGCCATGAGTGGATCCTAGTGTCTTTGTTGGTCTGAAACATTATAACATTATAACATATATGTATATATATATATATTATATTATATATATATATATATATATATATATATATATATATATATATATATATACTGCGTGTGTGAGAATTAGAAAGAGGACGGGCATAGGAAGAGGAATTTTTTGTCACTGGAGTTGATCGTTCTACTTTTTATGGTCAAATGCCATGGTCTGATGAGCAAATGCCATGGTCTGAGATCTCGCATTTAGGTGAGGGTCATGGATATTGAGAGAGGAGAAGAGAGTGAGAGTGATAGGGACAGACGAGGGAGAGTTTTCGAGGAGTGAGAGTGAGAGTTGAAAGAATAAGAGATATAATGAATAAGGAGATGCATGGTATTGAGAGTAAGATGAAGGGTAGTAAATTGGGTATGAGGTATCAGAGGAAAGGCAGACGGAAAAGATGCGAGAAGTATTAAACCCTTTCAACGCCTACAACATCTACTTTATTGATCCTATTCTGGTTAATGCCAGACGATTCAAATAATGAAAATCAATGAGGAGGGCCAGAAACTGGCACAGCGTTCATATTAACTAAGGTGACCCATTGCGGTAACTCCTGTACTGTTATTTAGCGGCATCGAGAGTCGAACCCCGGACTTCAGTGTCTTCATTTCGCTTACAGGGAAACGGTATTGTCCGCTGAGGAGCAACGGACCCTGACAGACGATTCAAATAAACAAATTTTTAACTTCTTTTACTGAATTCGACAGAATGTGCCAATTCAGTGCATAAAATAATTGCTGAAAGTGAATTCGGACCTTTTCCGTTCTATGGGCACCACTGAAATGAGAGAAATTAATATTTTTTAAATTTATTTTAACTTTTTGTTAATAATGAGTACATTTTGAATAGGAGAAATTTAATTTATTTAATTTAACAGCTTTAATGAACATAAATATAAACAAAAATATTTGTCGTTTCTTAAAAAATTTGACGATTTATTACATTACATTTTCATTATTATTGGTCATACCTAACCTAACCTAACCTAACCCAAACCTAACCTAACCCAAACCTAACCTAACCCAAACCTAACCTAACCTAACTTAACCTAGTTTAACATAGTCTAACCTATCCTGACCTGACCTAACCTAACCTAGTTTAACATAGTCTAACCTATCCTAACCTGACCTGACCTAACCTAACCTAACCTCGTTGGTGCCCATAGAAGGGAAAAGCCCCGTGAATTCAAAGAGAGAATTTACTGAATTTTGGTTTAAAATGAAGCCATTCCACGTTATTTTAGTTAATAAATAAACTGTTTTTCGTCCAAGCAAAAAATCTTATTAATTTATTTTGTGTAGATTTTTTAAAATTTTGTTTCAGGTTTCCATTTATTTTTCATTTTCTTTCGTTCTCTTTTCTTTTATTTTAATTTCTTCTTGACATTTTCTTTCTATTTCTTGAATTATTCTCGTTCTTGCGAGTTTTTTTCAAAGTTTTTAATTTTCGTTCTCATTGTTTCAAAATTTTCTTCATTTTCTTTGTTCTTACTTTCACCTTTTTCTTTGTTTAATTTTTATTTATCTATTTATCTACTTTTCCATCACTGTCCATCTCTCTCAAGACTACGGTCTCCTCCAAAATCGTCTGGCATTAACCCCAATATAATTAGAGAAGTGGATGTTTTAGGGGTTAAAAAGATTTAATATAGTTTTCATTATTTTAGTCTTTTCTCGCTCTGATACCCTCATATACCCAATTCATCTACCCTTTATCTTACTCTTACCCCGTATCTCCTTATTCATTTATCTCTCACTTTTATACTCGGGCTACGTCGTAGCCACGAGGCATCTCCCCTTCCCGCGAGAAGTTAAGCGACGTTGGGTCTGATCAGTAGTTGGATGGGGACCCTTTTTCTACATTCAGATGATGTAGCGACCCTTAGATAAGATCCCACGTAAAGCAGTAGGTCTCCCTCCGTCGCACGACCTTTGCCTTTACGAAAGGGGGTCGAGAGGTTAAACAGCGCAAAATATAACCATTATTGTCATTCTCACTGTCACTCTCAATCCTTGAAAATTGAAAACTTTTGTTTTTGAAATCTTTTTATAAAATTTAGTATGTCACATTAACCTATCTTTACTCTCTTGGCTTCAACACTTTATGTACAAATCTGAAAATTTTATCTAAATAAATAAAAACGACCCATTTTGTATTGCAGTAATAATAATAATAATAATAATAATAATAATAATAATATATAATAATAATAATAATAATAATAATCCATTCATATTTAAGTTCTGTATAGTATAGTAAATAAATATTACAATTACGTGGATAACACTAATACGAGTATATCTTCTGAATACCCAAACGCATTACCTCTTCAGTATAAGAAAGAAAACACAAATATATATAATATATATATATGTGTGAGGTAAGGTAAATCCAAATTCCCAATATGCTAAGTATTCAGAAAGGGGTTCCCAAACTGTGGTACGCGAGCTACTGTTTAGTGGTACGTTAATACGTTAATATATTAAAAACTAAATTTCAGTAAACCATTAAAATAAAATGAAGATAAATGTGGAGTGTTGTGTTTAGCTTGAAGAAGTGAAAATTATAGTATAGACAGTATTGGACACTCTCTACAATGAAAATTACGTAGGTCTACCCTGACAAAAAAATTTATAGTGATCATCTTGTAAGTTCTTGTTTTCTGTACGTGGTACAGTAGAAAATAAGTTTGCGAATCTCTGATTTAGAACATTAATAATTCATACATAATTAACGAACAATATAAACAGGGTGACCGGAAATTACGGATAAATGTTACATTATAGGTATAATAATGAAAAGCGTATCCTGTACCCGAAGGGAAATATGATACATTTGTGGAACATTGTCATAAATGGGTCAAAATATTCTCCCAAATGTAATTAATTAATTAATATAATTCTCATTAGGTAAAGATTTTTGATCACCCTGTATATGCCTGATGACGACATAAAATATGCGTGAGTAATGTCACGTTTACGCAATAACTTGAGGCAAATTGTTTCTATTCGCGAATCATCGAACTAGAAAATACTCAAAGGTTAGGTCAGCATTCAACGTATACTTATCATAGGATACTTCTATTACTTTTAGGACTACTAATTAACTTCCGGCATAACTATATCATTATGGTAAGGTCACCTTGTTATACAGAGTAAGTTCCCTTAGGTTACGTTAGGTTAGGTTAGGTTAATTTAAAGACAGGGCTAAATTACGTTAGATTAAGGTTAGATTAGTAACTAATGTATAAACCCTTCCAAAGGTGGATATAATCAAATTCAAATTTAATGTCGTAGCCAAAATGAAAAGGCAAAAGTCCAGTTCAGTTGCATGCAGTAATGCGATGACATTCAAAGAATGTCCAATGCTGATCATATATATATATATATATATATATATATATATATATATATATGAAAGTCTATAATATATAAATTCCATCAGTGAATTTTATTCACCTGAACTTCATAAATTAATTTTTCTTATTCTTTCACACTGATTAAATCATTAACTTTATTTTATATTCAATAACCCCTAAAGGATATATATAATTATATATATACAGGGTGTCCGAGAATTATCTGTACAATTTTTGGCTGTTATTAAAAGTCAACCATGAAGTGTAGAAATTCCAATGTTGTCCCATTTTATAGAGAATTTCATTAAGTTTTTTCTGATACCACGTTTTGACAAGTTTTTTAGAAATGTACGCGGGTGACAGACATTGATGATTTAAAAGCAAGAATCACAGCTGCTATTGAGCGAATTGATGTGGATATGCTGCAGCGTACATGGCAACATTTGGAGTATCGATTGGATGTTTTGCGAATCACTAATGGTGCACATATCGAATGTTTGTAACAACGTTACTTTAATAAAAGAAACTGTTGAAAATACAGATTCTAAATAATCTTGTTTAAGAATTTTACGTGTGTTATCAAGAATTTTATTAAAAGATGAAATTGTACAGATAATGTTCGGACACACTGGAATTTCTAAAAAACTTGTCAAAACTTGATATCAGAAAAAACTTAATGAGATTCTCTGTAAAATGGGACAACACTGGAATTTCTACACTTCATGGTTGACTTTTAATAACAGCCAAAAATTGTACAGATAATTCTCGGACACCGTATATATACAGTATATATATATATATTATATATATATATATATATATATATATATATGTTAAACACAGACCGTGCATAATTGTCTCAGGGAACCATTCTGAATTTGTGTGTGTGTATATATATATATATATATATATTATATATATATATATATATATATATATATATATATATATATATATTATATATATATAGATATATATATATATATATATATATATATATATATATATATATTATATATATATATATATATAATGAATTGCCTATGGCCCTATATTATGATTTGGTGAATATATAAAAAATTATTAGTTACCATTTATGTATAAAAAATAGACTCACTTATAGCCTTGGGGCAAAATACCTCATATAATATAATTCACCACAATGGAGCTGTATCGGAAACCTGTTTTTGTACATTTTTATACATTTATATACGAGATTTTTAATTAAAGTTTGTGATTTTATTCTCTTAAAAGGAAGATTATTGGTATACGAAAGAGATTGGTGTTTTGTTTCCTGCAATAAAGGAATGAAATTGGTTAATAAGTTAATACTAATGAAAAGTAAGTCTAACCTTCGTGAGACGAAGAATTATCGTATTGAAACACCTGGTTGAAAGATAATATATATATATATATTATACACGGTGAACCAAAAGTAGGTGGACAGTAGGTTGAATACGGTTTGTGTTATATTATATTATAACTATGGTGTTCATTATAACTATGGTGTTTGTGTTTTATTATATTAAATATTATAACTAAATTTATTTAAATTTTATTTTGTATTATAGTATACAAAAAAATTAAATATGTATTCTCAAAATAAACGTTATCATTTACTGTCCACCTACATTTGGTTCACCCTATATATATATATATATATATATATATATATAATATATATATATATATATATATATATTGTATTCTTTTTGGGGGGAAGAAATACTGGCTTTGATGAAGGAGAGAGCGGTTGTTGATTCTCATCCTGCCCTCGTAACTGTATGATGAAAAATTAGGTTGCTCAAATTGAAGCGATGCAACCAATATTTTTTTCCTGAAACTTCGCACACAGAAAAAAAATATTGGTTTCAACCTAATAACATTGATAAAATATTTAACAACCATATTAACAAATATTAAATGTAATAACCGCACTTAGATAAGATAAAAATGGGTAAAAGGACTGAAGAGAGGGAACTAGGATCTAGTTGAACTCGAACTCACCCGCGCCGCGTGGTTTCAGAGTCAGAGGTTCAACCGATGACGCCACCCAGAACCCCCATCCACTCCAAAAAAAGGGGTTAGTCCAAGCGAGGTCGATATTTACGCTGTTTTTTGTTTTGGTTTGACCATGCTTCATTCGACTTGCTCACTTTTATAAAACCTAACCTAACCTAACTATCAGTTCCCTTTCCATTTAAAAAAACAATTTGTGTAACAACCTTAAATCGTTGGGGTTGTATCTTCGCATGGTTGTTTTACCATTCTATAATAATAATAATAATAATAATAATAATAATAATAATAATAATAATAAATCTTTATTGGTAAAAATAAATATTACAATACAGTAATTTACAGTCATTTTTTTACAGAATATATTTATTTATTTCTATCTGGGTCATATTACCCTTAAGTTTTAGGCTTTACTGTGCTCTCAGATTAATTCTAAGAGAAAAGTATTCATCAGTGATGTAGTCGAGACCACCATGGCCGGGACCGAGACGGACACTATTTGTATATAGTTAGTTACGATTTGGTAGCTATGTGGGTTTGCAGCATTCATTCATTTCACGTGTTTTATTGTGAAATTCATCCCATATATATATATATATATATATATATATATATATATATATATGGTTAATTATGATTATGATTACATATAAGATAACAGAAGGTTTATAGTTATGTGTACGGCAATTGTTTAGGACATAAACCAACTTAAAATTTATATGAAAAATGAATTCTCTTAGCAGTATACATTAACTCTTAGTCAATGCAATAGCTATGAAACCTTCAGTTGGTTGTCTAACTGATTGTCCGGTTGTCTAATTTATCATGGCGTTTGGTTAACAAGTAACGAGAACTATTAATGAGATTAACCTTTCATTGGCCACAGGTCTTTTCTAAGACTGAATAATATCGTCTGGCGTTAACCACAACAAAATCGGTGAAGGGACACTACTTAGACGCTGAAGGGTTAAATAAAACCTTTACGTAAGGTTGTACTCAGTATGTCATTAATAGCGTTTAAGAAGTTATTTATATTCAATAAAAAATAGATAAAGGCCGATGGCGGGACTTGATATTCCCGGGACCCCTCTGTAAATGAAGCTTATTTTATTTTATTTAAACTATCCGGGCCTGCCATCGACCCCTATTTTCTTTATAATCATATCGAATACGAAGCGAGATTAGAAATATCGTAATAACGATTCCCTAATACGTCAGCCATTTACGTATTTTAGAAGCGTGTGAATAGGACCGAGTATTGACGGTTCTCCTCTTTTTCAAAGGTCCAGGCGTACCTGTTGGAGGGGTACTCTGGTGTGAAATTTGAGTTGACTATTCCAGAGCTTTTAGTCTATTTTGATTACAAGTTAATGTTTTTGGAATGTTCATCCGCTATAACTTTGGTTTAACGTGTTCCCAACCTGGTCGGGGTGGTCACTCCCACTTTCTCACCAAATCATGGATGATATCAATAATGTTCGAACCCGGTTCCGTTGAACTTTCAGCAATAACTTCACTTGTGTTAGACCACTGTATAAGTGGTTCACCACTCAATAGATTAAAGAGATTTAAGCCAATTCAATGTATTAAGAAGATTATTTCTTAGCATTTGTTCGAGGTGGTAGGAGTTCCTACCATTGCCTCCCTCCTGGTTGATCGTCTCTAGCCTCATCATGCACAGTATTCTTGATAACTACGGGTAGCTCAATAGGTTTCTTACAGTCTTCATACTCCTGAAGAAACTTCTGAAGAGTTTCTTGGTATAAAATTCTTTTTTCATTAGGATGTAATTGTTTATTTAATATTTTCATCAATTCGCTCTCCATTTTTTTAAGTCTGTTTTTACTGGGGTCTAGAGATGTATCATGCTTCTTTGCATGTTGCAGTGAAGCGTACATCTTGTGAGGTAGACTACAACTTTCTACATTATATGAAACCAGATAATAAAGGCCCAAAAACTGAAAATGGGACAGGCAGGAATGATTTTTTTTTGTACAAGACGTTTTTTCTTTGACAACAGCTTGGTTTTTACGAGCGAGTGTTCGTATTATGTTCTTGTGACAACGTAAACGACCTTTCTGCGACGCAGTCATTGGGGCGTTGCATTTTATAACACTGAGACAGATTTCGCAGATACATTTTAAAAAGTCTGCGTCCACGTTTTTTATAAACAGCCGCTGAAGAGTAGGTGGTAGCCGCGGGAACATTTTTTATAAACGCGAGCTATTTCTTTACACGTTTCGTCATTCTGGTATACGTATTATTTCAGCCTCGTTGGGAAATATGTTCGTTCTTAGAAGCACCCCAAAAGTGTTACGCGGGTGAATGTCACAGAGCAAATACTCATATCGCCAACTCATTGCTTCTTTATAAACTTCCAAAAAAGCCTTGCGCTGACCCGGAAACATTTGACCAGCTAATATATCAAGTTGTGATACATTCCGACGTTGAGCAAATAAGACAAGATACTGCGCGTTTAAAGAAAAATCCCGCATAAACTTGTTCTTAAAAAACAGGTTTTGAGTGATGAAAACACGCTTATAGTAGGATGGTGGGAGAATACTGTAGACGTTTCGGCCACCGTTTCATTCATTTCTAACATCAATCACAATCACAATCACCATATGTTTCTCATTCTTTAACCAGCCAACGTCATAAATTCCTTTATGGAATAAGACATCTTTGTAATTATCAAAATTAGGCTGGTAGGCTCAATAGTACCATAAAACGGTGTGTATAGGTTTTGAGAACAAGGCATATTTATCTTTAATAACTTTAAGTATAAACGTGGTTTTACCACACCCTGTGAGACCACTTGTAGTACATTAGGGTGTGTCAATTTTGGGGGTGAATGACTAAATTGAAAATCATGTGATTTGGTAGCAATTTAATGTAATCATTTGGCATACAAAATAATATCCTTGCTTCAAAAACAATAAAAAATAACTCCTACCTACATCAATTTTAATTAAAAACAAACATCCTATCAACATTTAAAGTGGCAATAAGATATCATTCAGAGTCTTTATTTGAAAGTAACCAATGCAGTCATGTCCTTTTTGCTGCGGTTCCTTGACATCAGTATTCGGCTTGCTACTTGCGCTTTCATGTAGCCTTCTCGCCTCTCGTGACTGTAAACTTGACTAGCTGCTTCTGTGACCATTTTCACACATTTATCCACACTCTGAGTGTGAGAAGGCCACTTTGGCACTTGCATTGGGGCCTCTTTAAGTTGTGTTAAATTTTTGTTTGTTATACATGTTGTCAGTGGTGGCTCCAAAACTTCCGAACTCAAGTTAACTAATTCTGACAATTTCGTGGCATTGACATTTATCGGAGGTACCTTCCTTGTCTGAACAGAGCAGTCTCCCAGCTGGTCATCATCTAGTGATGTTCCTCTAAGCTTTAGAATGATTTCCACAGCCTCAGTTCGCTCTTTGGTACATTGGCTGCAGAGTATTGCTTGCAAAACTGCCTCTAGCCTAGCATACCAAGCGGACCTTCTCACCACAGGTAACACGATGTCCACCACTACTTTCCTTTGGGTTCTCAGTAGCTGTAATTGAAACAAGATGTGGTTGGGCCCCTCCATCCACATTGGATTAAGTTTTACGTTGAACCAGTGAGGAAGATAAAACCCAATAATAAATTCAACAATCAACATCAAATTCTGTAGCATTTTGCCCTTCAGTGCATGTTTGGAAACCCAAATCCTGCAGAAACGAATCGCTGTAGTTAACCAACGACTGTGACTTACGGGTCCAATCTCCAAGAGAGCCAGATTTTGAGGCAACTCTCCTGATCTGATTGCTTGAACAATACGATAAGCGTAAGATTGATCCGTGCTGAGGCCTTTGATAATTTCTTCAGGCAACACTGGAAGGGGAGGGCCTACTTCGACCTTTGGAAATTTTGTATTTATTTCTAATTCCGTTGCTTCATCTAGCATGTTGCCAAGGGGGCCTGACCACTTGTTGTTGCTCTTTGTAGGACCATCAAGTTCCTGGATGAGACGACGAAGAGGTAGTTCCCCTGTGTGCAAATCACATACAATCCAAACAAGCCTTCTGCCAAGTTTTTTCTCTAAATACGTCATAACACCGCCCTGCCATCCAGTGTTCACCGCAGTTGAGTCTCCACCAACGGCCTGCAGTGAACTGTCAAGTCTTCTTTCTTGAAGCCAACATATTATTTGATCAGCAATTGCCTCTGCATGTTTCTTGCCTTCTACTTCTGCTTCAGGAACAAAGTGAAACAAATAGCGGCCACCAGGTTCGGAACACACAGAGTAGTGTTCTTCTTTGATGAGACCGGGAAACTTTCTGTCCATTCCCTCTACCTCTAGGAGAACTTTTGTGTCATCTCTTCTTCCATCAAACAAAAAGGCAAGAGAGACCTTCCTCCTTCAAATCTTTTTCATGCTGATCAGATATTTCCTTCATTATTTTTTCTTGTGCTCTTCTTATCTTATTATGATCTATCACTAAGGATGTATCCTCTCGGCTGATGAGGCCTGCATCTATCCAAGCGGCAGTGGCAATCTCTGCAGTCTCTCGTAGCCCCGTATGGTGGCGAATACTGGCAAGGGCAATGTTTGAGATGTCTTTAGTGTCGTATTTCATTCTCTTCGGCGAAGGTTCAGATGGCATTTTGGAGCTATCATCTGATGTTGCTTCTTTCTGTTCATCTGAAGAGCTTTCAAAGAAGTGAGAAACCTCTTGATAGAGCTCTTCATCTCTTTGGGTGGAATGGGACGATTTGGCGCCGCCGTTTGGGAGCCGCCGTTTTTATCTGCCCCCTTGACGATTGGTTAGATTCAGTCATGATATTTTCGTTAAAACTAACAAAAACATCACGACTTAACCTAACCAATCGTCACTGCCCGGTTAGGTCAACTGTACGCCCTTGACGATTGGTTAGGTTAAGTCGTGATATTTTCGTTAGTTTTAACAAAAATATCACGACTTAACCTAACCATTCGTCAAGGGGGCAGATAACGGAAAAGTACCCATATTATATATACACCTTATAATACACTGACTCTTTTGCTCGCACCGCCAAAAAAGTAACGAAGGGTCGCGCTTGCTACATTTATCAAACACATACAAATATCCATTATGTGAAAACTTCTGTTTCCCTTTCTTACTTGATATATTTTCAGACATTTATGCTATTAAGCAAACAACACAACTTATCTGAAAAGACAGACAGCACTTCAGGTTAATAACCAAGTATTACTATTTAATACTTAATACTAATTAACGGCGGCGCCAAACCGGCTCCGCGCCCAAACGGCGGCGCCAAATCGTACCCGACCACTCTTTGGGTGGCTTCTTCACTCTTCTTTTTCTTCCTTTCTTCCCTCTCTCGGATTTTCTCTTTTTTCTTAGCAATAACAATTTGTTTTTTTGGTTTCTGAATAATCTGCCGAACCAATCTGCATACTTCCTTGGCCTCCTGCCTTTGTTCTCTGCGCCTTTATGAAAGCCAGCTCCAAAACAGGGATCTTCTTCTCACGAGGACAGCGACAATCAGTGTGAGGGTGAGGTTCTCTTCTGCATGAGAGAGAACAATTGGCTTCAGAACACAACTCTATGGGACACTGGCAGTTAAAAATGTCAAGAAGAGTATCAAGTGTGTGCAGAAATGTATTTTTCTTTGCTAGTTTTTCCTTTACCAAGTGATGTCTCAACTGCTTTGTGCCATAGCTTTGTTAATTTTAGCTCAATAGTTCTATACTGATTGAGTACAGGTGGTTTGAATAACGCATTAGCTTTTTTCCACTGATGCAGAAGAGGGGGAATCATGTCCCTTATGAGCTCTTTTTCTGTGTAGTTCCTTCTATCCTTTGTATTTTGTTCACGAAGGAGTAACCCTAGTCTCAGCATGTCTCGCACTCTTGGTAGTTCTGATACGGGAAGCTCCTTGCCTATACCGACTAACAGGCTCAAGTGGCATGACGACTGACCTCTTGTCTTCAATTTTGGCATCTTAGGAATATCTGAAAAGAAAGAAAAACATTTACGTATTTTGTATCAATTACGATGTTTCAAAGTTTAGTCATTCGATGTTCTAAAATTCAATAAAAAAATATTTCATGGGATTACAACATAATTAGACAGAAGAATATGATAATAATAAATAATTGTAATAATCAATAATCCATACTTACAGTTAAACTGTAGTATTCGTCTAGTAGAATAACTATGAAGCAGGCACAAGAGCAATAACAGCAAACCACCGTCTATGACATCTAAGAGGCAACTGAGGACTGAGAGTGAGGGACAGTTCTATTCATGTTGTGACTTGTACATTGTACAACAACTATATGACCTTGAAAACACTCCATATGCGATCAGTGGAATAATTCTGTGACAGATAAATAGTTAATCAATTTATGTCCTATTATTTAGTAAAAGAGTCAATTTCTGAAACTTTAAGGTAAAATTGATGTAGGTAAGGGTTATTTTATTTCATTTTGGTTGGCCAATTTCAAGTTTGACATGAGAAGACACTATATTTTCACTACCAAAATTAATTTGAAAAAAGTTGACAAAATTGACACACCCTAGTAGTACATGTTGATGGACTTGTTAACTTGAATTTTTCTAGGGACTCCAACTTTTGTGTGACACAATCTTAAGCAAAGTTTCACCAAATATAAAGATGTTTTTTAAAGTTCTGAAACCCCTTTGCATCAGATATGCCTTCAAAACGCCCGAGATTCGAGTCGTACAACTCTGAGGACACAATGTCGCCACTAACACCAACCCCTTCGTCACCAAACCCATTCGCATCAGAGAACTTAAATGCTTCCGTGTTACGTCAAGCTTCCACATCCTCCACAGCAGAGCTGGGCATTTGCGGCATATTTTGCGGTACTGCGGTACTTGCGGTACCACCGCACTACCACCCCGGGCCCCCATAACGCAGTACCGCAAAGGATCGCTGAAAGTACCGCAGTACCGCAAAGGATCGCTGAAAGTACCGCAGTACCGCTACCGCATTCAAATGTCCGCGTACCGGTTTGGTACCGGTTTGGTAGTGCAGCAGTACCGCAGTACCGCAATATGCCGCAAGTGCCCAGCTCTGCTCCACAGCACCCCAAGACCCTTCTTCTGACGCATCTACAACCCACACAGAAATAAAAACAACTCATCCTTCAGACGGGGGTGTATCAGTCAAACTGTTACACAGTGTGAGTAACACCGGTACAGGTTAGGAACAGGTACAGCGTTAGGGTTGACTCACGGATCGCTTATGTTGAGAGCTTCGAACAAGGGCTTCGCAACAGAGCTGGGCACTTGCGGCATATTGCGGTACTGCGGTACTGCTGCACTACCAAACCGGTACCAAACCGGTACGCGGAAATTTGAATGCGGTAGCGGTACTGCGGTACTTTCAGCGATCCTTTGCGGTACTGCGTTATGGGGGCCCGGGGTGGTAGTGCGGTGGTACCGCAAGTACCGCAGTACCGCAAAATATGCCGCAAATGCCCAGCTCTGCTTCGCAACATAGTTCGGCGCATCGTCGCATACGCTCTTCAACGCAGTGAGGGGCGGGAGGCACGGGTGAGGTTGGCATTTGGATTTGAGCCTAATGACAAACATGGTGATCTGTTCTGAGTAGTTATACCCTACAGACGCCTGGTTGAGGAGGATATTTACTACATCCCCACACGTATTAAGAAATCAATGCAGAGTGGCTGAAAATTCAACCTAGAAAATGTCATGATCGATATTGACCATGTGTTTTGTGTTGCTGGCCACGACGCTACACCGTACACTTTAAACTTTAACTAATATGAAATATACAGACAACATACAAACATCGGTCATGATTGCGATTTTATGGTTATAATTTTAGTGCATATGATCAGTGTTCTAAACAGGGTAACCAAAAATATTTGGCTAGATACGGTTATAGACCATGCGCGTAAACTTGCTTGGTCCTGTGGTCTTAATTTTGAATGTAATATGGGTCTTGAAGAGCCAGTGAAGGTGGAGCAACAGATGAGTGCACGAATTGTTGTGTTTGGTTTGGATGACCAAGGTAGGACAACGTATGTATTTAAAAGTCTTGTGGCACATCGAACAATACCTTTGCGCATTTTAGGTTTGGCAGGTACAACCCACCTTTACTCAAACTGTGACAGAAGTCGTAAGTATGAACGTCATCACGATTTGTGTAAGGGGTGCCGTGAATTTACAAATGATTTGTTAAAACATTGGTAGGATTGTCATATGGTATGCGCTCAGCGTAAAAGCCCCAGATCCGTAACCCGTGTGATAGAAGCTGAGAAGAGAGATTGTAATGATTGTAGACGGATGTTTTTCAATAATGAATGCTTTAATATCCATAAGACGAATGGTACGTGTAGAAAGATACAAATTTGCAAATGTGGAATGTTTCATACGATGAATAAACTGGGACAGTTTAAGCATAGATGCGATAAAATTCACTGCCCTACGTGTAATGAGAAGTAAAAGGCGGATGGGATGAAGCATGTTTGTTTCATGAAGGATGCCAAACCTAAAAATAAACCGTGTATTACTATGTACTACGACATAGAGGTCTACGCTAACCCTGAGACGAAAGAAGTTATTCCTCACTTGCTCGGGAGTCAAACCCTCTACGATGAATGGTCGAATGTTGAGTATGATGAGTGTCGCAAGTGCGGTAAACGTACCAATATTTTTAAGGCAAATGTGACAGAATTACGTGTGAAGTTGCCTGTGTATATATAGTCAGGCTAGCCGATTAGTTTAAGAAAAAGACCGTGTATATTCGAGCGCAGAACGCCACAAAGTTTTATACAGTTTCTTTATAAGGAACTGCTTGAACATGAGACATCAGCAATATTCACGGGTGGTCCCTTAAAAAGAGGTAATAAGCTCATACAAATGCAAATAAGGGATAATGTTCAGTTCAAAGAGACACTGTTGCTCACGCCTTGTAAGTTAGCTAAGCTACCCAAGATAATAGGGGTGGATGCCGAGGTTTCAAAAGGGTATTTCCTTATACATTCTTTACTCATGTCACTTTAAATTACGTTGGACTACCACCTCCCAAACATTATTTTAACTATGACGGTATGAGTGCGTGTGAACGAGATTTTGATAGGTATTACAACAGCTTCACTGAAGAAAATCCGTACAATATAGCGAATGAGTGTGAATGTTATTGTGTGAACGATGTGAGAGTGCTTAAAGTACGTTTCCAAACTTTTAGAAACGTATATTACCCGATTCGAAAGCAATCCACTACAGGCCGCAACCACTATTGCCTCTCTTTACTTCACATTGCTCAAGAACAACTTCATACCAAAAGATACACTCTCCATCATTCCACGAAACAAACCATGCAACTACGGGTATAAAGCCCTTTACTGGCTCACACACTTACAACATCAGACAGGTATACACATAAAACACGCGCGCAACACGGGAGAAGTGGCAGTTAAGATCAATGGTCGAGTTTTCTGGTTGATGGAATAAGCGAGGACCCCAGCACCGGCGAGAAGATTGTACTCCTTACGCGCTCTTTCGTGTCGCGTGGTCCAAAAACTAACGAGGTACGGTGAGGATCGGGAATGATTTCAAGTACATCTTGAAGGTGAAGAGCATCACTTTAAACCCAGTAAACCGGCAGATCGTCAACTTCGTCTCTCTTAAAGATCTGATAAATTTAGAAGAACCAGGAGATGGTGATGACGATGCCGCGCCTCCTCACTTGGTTGTTATGTGGGGACTCACAATTTCCGAGCGCAGAAACTAGGAGGAGCGAAGGAACTTAGAGGAACTAAGTTGTATCGCGATGCCTACAGGAAAAGCTTCCAGTTACGTGGGACCTACGATACTGTTCCCTTTGGTTACTGTGAGGAAAGATTAGGCGGTGTACATATTTTTATTTAATTTGTTATCCTTTGTTTTTTACTGTTTATTTACTCTCTAAATTTTTTTAAAGTTTTGACTCGCTTACTTACTTGTTATAATTATTATTATTATTATTGGATATTTATTTACTTATAAATATTTATTTTCTAAATTACTTAGCTCGTGTACGTTAAATAAATTATTTTAACGTTATTAAGTTATGCATATCATTTTTTTTAACCATTGAATGTGTGTGTGTGTGTGTGTTACAAGGAGTTACAAGGAAAAGTAGTACCTCAAAAGGCCTTGCGGCCCATACCGAGGAGGTACCAATGGCAACGGGTGCCAGCCAGGGAAAAATTATGTCACCCTCAAATAGTGTGCAAGTGTGTGTGTGTGGCGGGGGGGGGGGCATTCCTCTCTGCACAATGCACATGATGTATAGGCTCCGCCCCACAACTACCTATTAAGAAAAAACAAGCGTATCTTCGTCACTCTTTCGCAGGCATCGCTGTCGTGAACATGCCTCAGCTGCTGAAGTTCTTCTTCTAAGTTTTACCATACTGTAACTGCCTGCGCGCGCGCGCGTGTGTGTGTGTGTGTTTTTATACTCCTCTCGTAAATTTAATTTTTTAACAACCACGACTGCCTCTGATATTGCATGCAGCACTTTTGTAAAGTGGTACTCCGTAAAATCTAAATACAGTCAGTCTTTGCTTATCGCAAGGGTATCGCAAGCGAAATTGCGATATTTGAAATACATTTTCTCATAGAAACCCATGTATTAAGGGGGGATGCGTTTTAGGAAGGAAATTTTTGGTTACCTGGGTGTGGTTTTTAGGACATAATAAGCACAAAAATATACAAGAAGTACCACAAATAGATGCCAAGCATTAGAACATTAGGAAATACACATATAAATAATAAATGAATGCATATTAAACATTAAAACATTAAAAAATAAACATACAATAATAAATGCCGTACATAACTAAGTGCATGACATTAGAACATTAGAAAATTAATTTGCTAATGTTCTAGTGTTTTGCAGCTATAAAATGTAAGTTTTTACTGACCAAGTGGTGAATTTTACCTTGTGTTGACTTGCGATAATGCGAAACACGTTGCGATATTCGATTTTTTGTCATAAAAACTTATTTGCGTTAAATCGAAATTGCGATAAGCGAGCACTACCTGTATGTAGTGAATACTCGCCATCTGTCCTTTCACGCGCCTACTGAAGTTTTTAAATCGGTCTTAATTCATGCAAGGTTGACGAGCCAGGATACTCAAGTGATTTATGGTTATTCTCACAAGAGTATCACAAAATTTCGTAATGCTAAAGATGTCTTGGAGTATGTGTTGGATTTAAGCTGCGTCAATGAATACAACTACAGCGAAGTGAAGAACCAGACGCTCAGTGAAGAAAACACGGAACTCGTTGACGAATGATACAGCAAAACTTATTAGGTCATGTTACACATCACCGATTACACTTCCGCAACAAGAACGCCAACCTAGTGATCATGGACAATTTAAAATATTCTTACCATTACATCAACGTTTAACATGAGGAGGTGTCTAGTGAGGTTATAGCTAAAGACCTTTGTACCTTTTTAATAGACCTTAGTGGCCAGTACCTTTTGTCTCCCAGAGTTGGACGGTATGGGCACGTCTATTTCTTGAATGTTAATTGAGTTACTATCGAATCATTTAACGTGTGTTGAGTAATTTTATGTATACTGTATAGTCACAGTGTATACGTTTTCCCCACTCGAAACTGCATTTCCATGTCAGTGCGTATTCTTGCATGTTTCGTCCAGCGCAACCGAGTCGCTGAGCCGACCACAGAGAGTGCCTGGGTCCTAAGACGCATGATTCACCACCAGGTCAGCGTCACGAACTGAGGCAAGCAGCTCACATCATACCAACGTCTGAGTTTGGAGCGTTGTGATGTGCTATCCAGAAGCCTCCTCGCTGCATCACCAAGAAACATCTACACCTGCAGTAACAAGAAAAGATGAAACAACCGCTAAGCAGTATCCTTAACGTTCAATATGCCATGACCTTTTCTAAATCAGTGAGTGTGTTTAAACGTAGCAGTGGTACGATTATGTGCTCGAGACAAATTATAAACGTGTAGACTCCCCAAACGTAATGTGATTTATTTGACTGTTAATGAGATGTCGAAAATCTTTGTGTTGGTTGAGAAGTGGTCGGTTGAGAATTATAAAGTGCCAGCTTCCGCGAGTTGCAACAAGAATAACGATTAGTGACACTAATCTAAACACCTTCAGTAAAAACAATGGTAATAATGAACTAGTGCCTACTCGTTACCAAGTCATCCTCGATAAACTTTTTGTCATAGCCGCCTTTCTCAACCTTAAACCTTTATTAAATGTGCACGTTGATGATATGCGTTATTTTGACACCGTTCTCGAGCATGCCTATACATTTTTAAATGACGATTTTATGAAGTGTAGAGAGAACACAGTGAGAACGGATTGGGGCTTAGAGAATATTTAGAAGATACATCCTCCGAGATGTACCACTCGCTTTGAGACGGTGGTCTAGACCGTTATAAACCATCTCTCGCTTTCACCATTCATCCTCAGGGACTCTTTTCTTATATACGCTGTAGCTGTCGTTACGATTTAGAAGACTTTCTCACACATCGCTATAAGCTCTGAACGTTTGCAATTGAAAGAACTGATGAAAAGAGAATAAACGCTCCTTTAGAACGTGTTGTGTACACATTAACTTTTCGTGATAATATTGTAATAACCGACCGTGTACTCGAGCAGGCTTTTGAATCTATATATTCAAAGATTAAAAATTATGGAAATGTTACATTCAATTGTAAAGTAGGAAAAAAATAATCGTAAATGATCGAGTAAATAATCGTAAATGATCGAATATAGAACACTTCATATATTAAACGAAATATTATTTCAAAGAGAATTGGATGTATTATACAAATCAATGAGAATGTAATTATTTCTACCATTAATTGTAAGTTTACTATACTAATAAAGAAAATAATGTCTTGACATGTTAATAAATATTGTGTGCAACTGTGTTTCTATGATCCCATGTCAACTCAACCAGTGTAACCTTAACCAGTGCTAAGTCAACCAGTACTAACTCAACCAGTACTAACTCAACCAGTGCAACTCAACCAGTAATAACTCAACCAGTACACCAACTCAACCAATACATCTCAACCAGTGCAAGTCAACCAGTACACTCAAACCAACGCTGATTCAACCAGTAAAGCTGGCATGCAAAGCGTGAGTTGTACTCTACTTAATAATACCATTATGAGTATTCATCTTTGAATGTTAGCACTCTCCCTGCACTGGCTGAAACCAGTCCCCAGTCCTGGACACGTGGAGTCGGAGTGCTTTTGCGGACCTCATTTTTTTGTTTTGTTTTATTTTCTTGTTTTTATGATTTTTTTTTTTTATTTTATATTTTTTTGTATTTTGTATTTTATACTTTTTGTATTTTTTAAAGATTGTTTAGTTGCAACTCTAAGTAGTCTAACCAACAACTTGCATGTGAGCAGTTGCCCTCAGATAGCCCAATTTATCAGCCTCTCCATCATAAGACCTAACCTTAGTTGCAAGTCGATTTGCTAAGAGAACATAGGCATTTCTGGATCGCTCAAGATTTTGAACCTGAGCATTTTGAAATGTCACCCTATAAATCCCAATATCTTTTCTGATTACTCAAGAAAGACCACATAGTGGGATGAGAACACATGAAAAGCGACTTAAGAGAGTTATGAAATCCTTCACAACAATTAGTGGTCTTGGGTGCAGAAGCCTCGGCATCCCCA
Source organism: Bathynomus jamesi (assembly GCA_023014485.1). Classification (NCBI taxonomy): domain Eukaryota; kingdom Metazoa; phylum Arthropoda; class Malacostraca; order Isopoda; family Cirolanidae; genus Bathynomus; species Bathynomus jamesi. The sequence continues at coordinate 17,088 of JAJOZX010013308.1, read as the reverse complement.
TAATGATTCCACAGCAGTGGCTCAAACCTTGGATTTCGAACTCTTCCTTCAACTCGGGGTCCACGAATGTAAGTTGACTCAAAGTACAATATACAATTAAGTCATTAACTTCTGGCTCATCTGGAAAAGTGGCTCCCAACTCTTCGAGTCTATCTTCAACCTCATCAACAAGTACAAAAGCAAGTGCTGGAAGAGACTTCACCAGGATTGCAAACTCATGCTCAGTCTCAAATCTGACCTTTAGACCCAACTCATTGACCTTTCTGATCACAGACTGATTGAAGTAAAAAAAGCAACTAGAAACTTGAGCTTGAGGAAACTCATTTTTGAATGAATTGATTGCAGCCAACTCAAAATCCAGCAAAATTTTTGTAGGGTTCAGACCTTGAATCAGGTTTTTCAAAGTTTCAATCATACGTGTATATGTTTCAACAATTTTGTTTGGCAAAAGCAAGTAGATACAAGGAGGATACGAATTCCCAACCTTGGCATGAATGGTGTAAAGTTGAAAGAAAATTGTTGGAATGGTGTCAAAAGTTCCATCCCCCATCCACACCCCATTTTGAAGGCAATTAACCAACTTAAGTCTGCTAAGAACCAAGATTCTCAAAGGATCAACTCCAGAATCATGCAAGACAATGTCTGCATAGTCATTTGGTATCTCAAAGTTTCGAGACTGAGGAAGAGGTTGAATACCTTCAATTTGTTGGTGCTTGCGTTTCATACGTCGCTGAATGGAAGACTTTTTGGCATTCTAGCTAAGACATCATTGCTCAAGGGCGCCATATTGTCTCCAAGAATTGTTCTTGTGCTTGCACGAGTTGTTGCTGCATCCTCTTTAATTTTTGCAAGGACTGCATTTGCCTCTGCTTGAATTGAGTTTCCAGAGTGGGTATGATCAGAGGGCTCTTCACAACATTCATGCCAGTTGTGATCATGGATGATCTGCATTTGAATTGCTGGTACTTCCTGCACCTCCAATATTTTTTGCCATCTTCCATCCTAGTCTCATGTAGTAAATACGCTTTTATTCATTCTTATAATTCCTTATTTGCTTTACTTTCTACTCTTTATTCCATTTCTCTTCTATCATTAATCATTATCTTTACACTCTCTTTACTCGCTTTCGGTGTGAACTTTATAGAATGCGTGGTAGCAGGCCGAGTGAACGGAAAACCGTTACGAATTGAACCGGCATGGGAGAAGGGGGGGGTAATTATATCTAATTAACATTTTACTAACTTTTATTTATGGCCGAAAACACTTAGATAAACGGGGTAATGCGAGGGGGAATTTAACTATAATACTTAAGTCGGAGAGATACGAAAACCTAATCGAAATTCATACAAAACCATCTTAGCACGAAAAAGACACCTTCGTAAACGTAATGTATTTTTATCTCTCGTCCCGCTTGGCCCAGAGAGTTGCCAACGATGTATAATTTCATTATTTATCTTAATTACATTTGTTAAACATCATTATACTCTCTATTAATTTCTTATAACCTAAACATTCTAATTAAATATAGACAAACCATAATTTATCGTAATTTCATTTATTAAATATTATTATCTTCTTCATTAACCAAACATTTATTCTTCTTTATTAAACAAACATTATTAAGATTCTTAATTAGACATTAATATATAGCGCGTTCTTCTATTCTCAATCTTTATTCTCGTTCTCTCTTTGTGTGTTTATACGGACGCGGCCAGAATCGCTTTCGCCGGTGAGCGCCATTATAATTTGAACAAAGCGAGGGAGACGGAGGGGATTAATTACACGCTTATTAACATTTTACTACATTTTATTATATTGCCGAAACACTTAGATAAACGGGGTCATGCGAGGGGGGGGAATTTAACTATAATACTTAAGTCGGAGAGATACGAAAACCTAATCGAAATTCACACAAAACCATCTTAGCACGAAAAAAACACTTTCGTAAACGGAAGGCGGGTCGGTGACTAGCCTTATTTGGTATTTTTCTCTCTCGTCCTGCTTGGCCCAGAGAGTTGCCAACTATGCATAATTTCATTATTTATCTTAATTATATTTGTTAAACATTATTATACTCTCTATTAATTTCTTATAACCTAAACATTCTAATTAAATATAGACAAACCATAATTTATCGTAATTTCATTTATTAAATATTATTATCTTCTTCATTAACCAAACATTATATTATCATCTTTATTAAACAAACATTATTAAGATTCTTAATTAGACATTACTATACTCATTTGTCCTAAGAACATACTCATGCTTTTGGTAGACCAAGATTTTCCCACCCCTTTGTGACTTAGAAAATTGCAGTGCCGTTTTGAAGGAAAAAACGAGAAAAAAAACTGAGAGGAAAGAAGTCAATATTCGGGAAAAATTCAAAAATTTTACTTTCGCCGAGCACGAGGTCCGCGTTCGGGGACTCTTTGTCGCCTACTGATAAAATAAAAAGAAATGCTCCAAGGTCGATCCAGGGTTGCCAACCATGACAGAAAAAAATTCGCCAAGTTATTGCCTATTTATCGCCAAATTTCGCCAAAGTCATAAACATACTGCAGTGGCGTACTAAGAGGGGTGCAAGGGGGGCGGTCCGCCCCGGGTGACAGCCAGGAGTGGGGGTGCCATCGGGAGAGTTGAAATACCAGTACAAGTTTTCAAACCAAATGAAAAATTCGCCAAAGTAAGAAAAAAAATTAAAAATGTTCAAACCATTACAACAGCTTAATGTTAATTTCCACTATAAAATAAAGGATCAAGTAAAGATAAGCCCCCAGCCTTCTTTAATTAGCCTTATAAGGCTAACTAACGAAAATATCACGACCTAACCTAACCAATCGTCAAGGGCGTACAGTTGACTTAACGATTGGTTAGGTTAGGTCGTGATATTTTCGTTAGTTAGCCTTATAAGGCTAATTAAAGAAGACTGGGGGGTGCTTATCTTTACTTGATCCAAAATAAATTTTTATTTTTATTGACAATACAAAATTTACAAACGAAAAATTAAATATTTGATAAAAAATACATCGAAAGGTGAACGTTTGTTGACGTTTTAGTCATCAGTTTGTTGAGCATAGCCAGCTGGCTGCAACTGACATTCCAAGTCTTGTTCACTTGACACTGTGACTCCACATACATGAGGTATGTTTCATTGAATAATTATGATAAAGCATAAAGTGCTGGTGTTTATAACAATATCATGATACTTATACCAGTGTCCAGTAATTTTTTACAATGTGGTATCATAGTGATGTTTAAGTGTTTATAAATGATAATTAATGATAATTAATAATGATAATAATAATAATAATTAATTGTCTCTGCTTGTCTGGGTTGATAATCTGATAACTCAATGGGTATCTGGAGTTTATTGTGAAATGGAATTTTTGGGAATCTTTGCCAAGCTTGTCACTGTGTTTGAGATTCTTTTTGACTGTCTGTGTGTCTATTGCTTCATGTGAAAGAAGTTTTTCCAAATTAAAATTGCTAAAAAATTTCTTTCGCTCGACTATGAGTCAGACAAGATTGACAAATCTGGCTTTACTTTCAATTGAACATGAATATGCAAAGAAGGTGAATTTTGATGAGGTCATTGATCAATTTGCAGAAATTAAGGCTCGAAAGCAGAGACTGTGAATCCTCTCTATTTACCTTTGAAGAATAGGCTGAGCGTTGAGACTGGATTTCCTGTGTTTTTTGTATAAAATAAAATGCAGTATTACCTGTTCACTGAATTTTTAATGTCTTGCATTTTTCTTATTTCCAATTTGCTTATGACAGTACTGTACTGTTTAAAAATCTACTTGCAAACATGATATATTTTTCTGTGTGTTTAAATTTTAAAATTATTTATGGGGGGTGCCAAAGTAAGAATCCGCCCGGGTGCCAAATACTTTAGGTACGCCCCTGACATACTGAAATATTTTCGTCTGGCATCACGTGATTGTTTAATTGTTTTGTTTACTTTGCTTGCGAACTGCGCGTAAATTGAGAACGATGAATAGTGCTTGATATGTAATCTTGTTGATGAGTTGGGGATGTTTTTTATACTATTGGATTAATGTCTTGTAATTAGCAGCCAAAATATATATTTACTGTGTTACTGGTTCTACTACTCCCCAACACAACAAAATGGCGACGAGAATTTTGCTATTTCGAATGCTTACAATACTGAATTTTTGTTTATTTTTTTGCGATACTTACGTGCTGCTAATTTTTAAGAGAAACACCACCACCACCACCACCATGGCTCGGTCGACCGGCCGCTCGCTACACACGCACTTATAATGTTATAATGTTTCAGACCAACAAAGACCCTAGGATCCACTCATAGCTGGTCTACCTAATTGTGGTTATAGTTGTGTATTGCGCATGGTCTCCGTGGTGGCGGAGGGGACCTACAATTTTACGTGGGTTCCGAAGCACAAAAACCTTAATATTACTACCTTAAACTATATTCAATCTCTCAACATATGCGTCTAATCGATTTTTAAACATGTTTATAGACGTGCTACTAATTACTTCTACCGGTAAACTATTCCAGCTATTTACTATTCTATGCGTAAAACAGTTTTTGACAACTGCTGTCTCGAACCTTCTACTTGTCAGCTTACACCAGTTATTTCTAGTTCTACTATATTGTGATATTTCGAAAAAAGCTATCTCTGTTTACGTTATCGAAGCCATTCATAATTTTAAAAACCTGGATTAGATCACCCCTTAGGCTCCTAGTCTCGAGTGTAGTCAATTTTAACTCCTTAAGCCTATCCTCGTACGACTTCGACCTAAGCGACGGAATCATCTTAGTCGCTCGTCTTTGAACTCTTTCGATTTTGTCTATATCCAAAGCTGGGCACTTGCGGGTTTTTTTGCGGTACTGCGGTACTGCGGTACTACCGCACTACCAAACCGGTACCGCATAACGCAGTACCGCAAAGGATCGCTGAAAGTACAGCCTGTACTTTCAGCGATCCTTTGCGGTACTGCGTTATGCGGTACCGGTTTGGTAGTGCGGTAGTACCGCAGTACCGCAAAAAAAACCGCAAGTGCCCAGCTTTGTCTATATCTTTTCGTATATGCGGATTCCAAAATTGGATCGCGTACTCCAAATGGGGTCTAACTAATGATTTATAAAGAGGAACAATAATATCGCGCGATTTGTACTCAAAAATTCCTAGCTATAAAACCTAACACCTTGTTCGCCCTATTGACCGCTGCTGTACTTTGTTTCGCAACTTTTAAATCACCAGTGACTACAACTCCTAAATCTTTTTCCTGCTCTACGCTTGCCAAATCATTCCTTGACCTACTATACGCAAAATTACCGTTACGCGAACCTATATGTAAAATTTTGCACTTATCGACGTTATGACGTTTGCCATGTGACTGATCAATCTAAGATTTTATTCAAATCTTCCTGGATTTTACCTCTATCTTCATCATTAATCGCCCTACCACCCAACTTCGTGTCATCCGCAAACTTTGAAACTGTACTCACTAGGCCGACATCTAAATTGGCAAGAAGCCCAATACAGAACCCTGAGGAACGCCGCTCGCTCCACAAGCCCAAGACGACTCTGCTCCATCAACGACCACCTTCTGTTTCCTACCGCTCAACCACTCTTCTATTCAATTTATTACTACACCTGATGATTCCATGAGCCTTAGTTTTTTTCAATGAGTCTTTTGTGCGGTACGGTGTCAAACGCTTTTTGAAAATCTAAATACACTACATCTACCGCCCGATGACTATCGTAAACTTCAAACACGCCTTGAAAAAATTCTAAAAGATTAGTTAAGCAAGATTTGTTTCGCCTAAAACCGTGCTGCGTATTTCTAACCAAGTTATACAGTTCTAAGTGTTCGACTATACGATCCCTAATTATTGATTCGAGTAGCTTACCTACAACAGACGTTAAACTGATTGGCCTATAATTTCCTACCGCACCTTTATCGCCTTTCTTAAAGATAGGTGTTACCTTTGCTAACTTGAAATTATCTGGTACGCACCCCTCAGAAATCGACGCATTAAAAATCTTTGTTAGCGGCACAACAATGCTTTCTTTTGATTCTTTTAGTTGTATGGGATATATGGAATCCGGCCCCGGTGATTTACGCATTTTCATTTTACCAATATAATGCATTACCTCCCATTCACTAACCACAATATTATCTAAAGTACTACCACTATCAAAAGGTATTATGTCTATGACCGTAGGGATATTCGTTATATCTTCTATTGTAAAAACTGACGTAAAAAATTCGTTTAGCAGGGTAGCCATTTGCTTGTTTCCAGAAACTATCTCTCCGTCAGAATTTTTCAACGGCCCCAAGACACTCTTTACTGGATTCCTATTATTGACGTATTGAAAGAATCGCTTGGGGTTTTCTTTGCCGTCACGAGCTATGGAGATTTCAAAATCACGCTTGGACTTTTTATTACGCTTTTCGCTTCACGCCTCAGAGATATGTAGTTGTTTCGTAACCACAAATTGCCTTTGTCGCACTTATGTTGCTTATAAGCCCTATCGCTACTCTTTATAATATCTCCTACTCTAAAAGTAAACCACAAGGGCTTGTTGTTTACCTTCGCACGCTTAATCTTGTACGCTACACATTCCTCATTTATAGTCCTAAATACTGTTTCAAATGATTCCCACATTATTTTTGCGTTGGAGATCTCCATTACGTTTTCCCAATTGACGTGTGACAATTCATTTCGAAATGATGATGCATATATATATATATATATATATAATATATATATATATATATTTATTATATATGAAAATTATTTCACGAAGGTAACACGTGAAAAATATTTATGATGAATAAAACCACGAAGGAAAGGAACACAAAATGGTGCTCAAGCGCTTTCGTCTAATGACATCCTCAGGAACACTGAAGTACATAAAAAGGTTAAGCCTATATATAGGTTACAGAAAGAAAAAAAAAAAAATAAATAACATACATACACACACACACACACATACATATATATATATATATACATACATATCTATATATACAAATACATACACACATACATACATACATATATACAATAAACAGAGAAGTAAAAATAATAAAAAATTATAAAAAAATTAAAAATTAAAACCTTAAAAGATTACCAGTGAGGCATACAGATTTTGTAAGGAAAAATATCGATTTTTAGCACAAGATCAAATGGATTATAAAAATACAAATTTATACTATCGATTTTTAGCACAAGATCAAATGGATTATAAAAATACAAATTTATACTGTCCGGGTAAACTTGTTTTCTACTTTATTAACTTTTAATTTGCATTTTATTTTTTATTATTTTTTTTTATATATATCGAAACCTGACCATAGGCAGCATTGTGTTAAAACCCGGACAGTATAAATTTGTATTTTTATAATCCATTTGATCTTGTGCTAAAAATCGATAGTATAAATTTGTATTTTTATAATCCATTTGATCTTGTGCTAAAAATCGATATTTTTCCTTACAAATCTGTACGCCTCGCTGGTAATCTTTTAAGGTTTTAATTTTTAATTTTTTTATAATTTTTTATTATTTTTACTTCTCTGTTTATTGTATATATATGTATGTATGTATGTGTGTATGTATTTGTATATATAGATATGTATGTATATATATATATATATATGTATGTGTGTGTGTGTGTATGTATGTTATTTATTTTTTTCTTTTTTCTTTCTGTAACCTATATATAGGCTTAACCTTTTTATGTACTTCAGTGTTCCTGAGGATGTCATTAGACGAAAGCGCTTGAGCACCATTTGTGTTTCCTTTCCTTCGTGGTTTTATTCATCTTATATATATATATATATATATATGCTTTTGTTTTATTTTAGTAGGTGGGTGAAATCTTTCTGTACGTGGGCAATAGCCCACCTACTAAAATAAAATACGAGCATATCTATGAGTATATATGATCATATGAGTATATATGCATCAACATTTACATTTGATTTGATTTGTGTTATTTGTGATCAAATATAAATACAAAAAAAAGACTTTTAACCCACCAACTACAATTGTCTTAAAAGTAGCCCTGGCCACAGGCCCACCAAAGATCATAGGCCCACCAATGAACATATGCCCACCAAACAAAGTGGACCCACCAAGGAACATAGGAACTGTATCAAGGAACTGTATCAAGTTACTCGTAACTTGATACAGAATATATGCTTTCTTTGTTGAACATGAACAAACGTAACCATAGGCCCATTTTGATCATTCAATCCTAGGCCTATCAGGCCATTAATCCGCCACTGGTTTTACCCCCGTCTCCTCCTAGTATATACAGAAGACTAAACTGAACGAAGAAAATAAAAAAAATTACAAAATATGTGAACTAATAAGATCTGTAAAATTGAACGACAAAGAAATCGGTTAGAACTGGGACAATGCCATATGATGCCATATGATATCGTAAACAGTAGCTAAAATTTCAGGGCTCATGAGGAACCTCTAAATATATATTAATCAATTTAAAAAAAAATTGACACACGTAGTTTTTAATCACATGGAACAATTTGTGTGGGGATAGGACGTTTAAATTTAAAAATATATATTTTCACCCCAGTAGCCAAGAAACACCCTAATATATATATATATATATATATATATATATATATATATATTATATATATATATATATATGATTGGTAACCTTAGTTTTTCTTCCGCCCGAATTGTTCATTCTGACGAAGGTCAAGCTTGTCATTCCACCTTAGACCTACAGTTTAACGTGGAATCCGAACCACGCCCCACCAGCATCCCAGCGTCTTAACCACTAGGCTACCCAGGATACCCATTTATCTACCAACCAATTTTTTTTATTGTGTGGAAGGATGAACAGCTGGGTTTTGCTGCTTGCCGGCTGCCGTCACCGGGTCTCGATCCCGAGGTCGATGAAATGGATTCGTAGTCAGCGACGCTAACCACACCGAAGCGCATATACGAGGCATATATATATATATATATATATTATATTTTTATTTATTTGTTTTCTCTTATCTTTTTTTCAAAAGCCATTAATGGATGAGGGATTAAAATTTTGCTCTACTGGCACTCCCCTCTGGCACCCCTTTTCCCCCTTTCCCCCCTCTCCCCCTTACCTCCTCACCCCCCTTACCCCATCCCTCCATTACCCCCTCGGCATTTTGGTAACCATACTACTGGACTCTTATACCAGCAACAGCGGATTTGAACTAACTTTTAATAAAATTGCTTTAGTTTTCATGATGCAATTTCTCTACTGTTATCTTAGATATGCGCAGAAGAAAGAAAATTGGAGCGGAAGTTGTAAAAGTGAAACTAGAATTTATCGTGTCCCACGCAAGAGTGCCAAGGAAGACAATGCCACATCCAGAAGGACAGGGTGCCTGGAGGAGAGCGATGGAAAAACTTCCTCATGCAGAAATTCGAGGTTCTGGATCCTAAACTACTATACCTTATTGAAAGAGTTACAAAGTCTTCAGTATACAAAATTTGTTGTTACTTTAAATAAAATTATAGTCTTCAAAAATTTAAACGTTACTTCGAACAATTCTAAATAATATGAAATTGTAAATATACTATACCCAAAAGATAAAAAAAATTTCCAAACAAATTTAATAATTCAAGTTTTTGACTTAACATTATCGTCGTCCGGTATTGTAATATATAAAAATTTATTTACTCGCTATACGCTGATTTACGCAGTTTCTTATACGCGTAAATATGAATTATTTCTTATAGTATCTAATGAAATGTGGATATACACCATAAAAGTTAACTGAAATTATGTAAGAGTTGGAATATAAAGTAAAAAAATCATAAAAAGTTGGAATTATTTGACTTTTTATGACTTTTTAATTATTAAGAATAAAAATAATTCTTTCTTAGAATTTGCAAATGCGAAAATTATATTTAAAAAAGGCAATTCTAAATTAATTATTCTTTAAAATTAAACAATAATTGCTAATTACCGTTTGCTCAGTTCCGGTCTGGAATCAATATTTGCACGAAACAAGCAAAAATATGATGGAATTACAATTATTGTATTTGAAAAACTTTTAATCTCACGCATATCATTATTCTTTTGTTTAATAATTCAATGAGTGGCAGACGCTGATGGTCAAACCAATTAGTGATCAGTCATTGGATTTATGAAATGACTAAAAAAAATAGATCGATTTGGTAAAATTGTGTAAGAAATATTTTCACTTCCAAGTCAATTATAACACACACACACACACACACACACACACACACACACACACACACCAAGCTTCACCAAGCTTATTTCTTGAATAAATTTAGTTTTTAAAAGTTTTATTACTAAAATTCGAAAGGAAAAAATGTGAATTTTTACTTTTGATATTTTAAATTTAATGGTAATTAATCAGTTAAAAAACACATTTATTTTTAAATCTACAAAATATAATAATGGAGGCTATTAGTGTCATATTAATTTTAGGATTATTTTAGTATAATTTATGGGTCACTGAATTTGTGCATATATATATATATATATATATATATATATATATATATATTATATATATATATATATATATATATATATATATAGGGTGTCCCATAAGTCCGGCATCATAGAAGAAATTCATATTTTTCTATTTCTACAAACCATAATTTATGCTCGGGATGCCAATTTCCCGTCCACCATTCTGTTCAGTGACGAGGCTGTTTTTTATGGAAATGGTGAGGTAAATCGACAGAACACCCGCTACTGGTCTCAAAACAACCCTCACTGGTATACCTCTTCAAAGGAATAAGGTGCATCTCGGGTGATGGTATGGTGTGGCATTTGGAAGGATCGCATCATAGGCCCCCTCTTTTTCGATGAACATGTCACTTGAGGCACCTACCTACGTATGCTCAAGGAAGAAGCATTTCCCAGTGTCTTGAACGAAGAAGGAAATTTCCCAACATGGTTCCAGCAAGACGGCGCTCCTGCACATTACAGCACCCAAGTAAGGGAATACCTGTACCAACAATTCCCTGGTCATTGGATAGGACGTCGAGGGCCTGTGGAATGGCCAGCTAGAAGCCTGGATCTCACGCCACTAGATTTTTATCTCTTGGGCCACTTGAAAGCGCTGGTATACGCAGAGAAAATTAGGAGTGTTGAACATTTGTGGCAGCGCATTATTGGGGCATGTAACACTATTACTCCTGACATCATTCACCGTGTGCTTGCTGACTGGGTATCACGTCTGAATTTGTGTATTGAAAACAATGGTGGACATATTGAGCACGTTCTGTAAATAAAAGCTTTTGTTTTGCCTTTTTTTATTATTTTTCCTATGATGCCGGACTTATGGGACACCCTGTATATATATATAATTCAAGAGAGTATTTTTATTCATTCAGACAAAATTTTTAGGATATAAAGTGCAATATATATATATACACACAGGTATTCCGGAATCCCGAAATTCTTTACTAATTATTCAGATTCTTTTTTCTGCTTCTTTTTTCGGAACCGCTGAACACATCGATTCGGCACTGAATGTACACAATCTATGGAGATGGCCGAGCTAGGAATGTTTGAAGGAAGCCGCTATGTTAACATTTTATGGCCGTTATCGATAGATTAAAGTTGAAGCAATTCATTCAGAACTGCTGAAGTGAAGAACCCGTTTTTCGGTGCTTTGAGCTGTTGTTTACAAATTATCTCACACCTAATCTTGTTCATCTTTTATAACATTCATAAGTTAAAACAAAAAACAAACAAAAAAACAGCCGTAGAATAACAGACAGGCTGTTACAAATCACTCCTTGCATTAGTTAAAAAAAAACAGCCGTATAGAATAACAGACGGGCTGTTACATAACATTTCTTAGTTTTGAAAAAAGTTTTTTACTACTTCGATGAAATATTTCTGTCTGTGATTAGCCCCTATAATAATCAGATTAGTTTAAAAACACAATTACCGTTAAGACAGATTTGACACGTGTTTAAGCTTCAAGAAACGTTTTTATTATTATTATTATTATTATTATTATTATTTTTATTATTATTTTATTATTATTAAAGTCTCTTCTTTCTCAAGTGGTTTCTCGCTTTATTCTTTTGCTGACGTTTCGTTCAAACACATCCAAACGTCTTCGGAGTTTGCTAGGAATTATTATTATTATTATTATTATTACTTTTATTATTATTATTATTATTATTATTAATTAATTAATTATAATGTTATAATGTTAATTAATTAATTAATTAGAACAATTAATTGATATACAGACACTTTTTATATTCGTAAAACTTTTCGTATAAGGTTGAATTACAGTATATCGCTGAAGTGTGTGTATATATATATATATATCAGTGACGACGGAGTGGGTCAGGCAGGTCAGGCTGAGCTTGACCTGTTATTTCTCTTGCTAGAGACTTAAAAAACTAACATAAAAAACTAACAATATACAATTCCATCTCTTGTCAAGTTGTGAGGCTAAAAATGTCCATCCATCCATCTATCATCTAAAGCCCAATTCCCCAATGAAGGTGGGGAGAGAGACGCGGGAAGAGAGGGAAGATATGTGGCTAAAAATTTTGAGTCAGATATCTTTGCTTTATAAAACATGTTATAATGACCATGTTAGGATTTATAAATAAGGTTATATAGCTGTTTGTATATACACTGTGACTGTACATAAAGTTAATTATTACTGCATTATTATGCATCTTCTCAAATAACAAAGACTTACAACTCGCATAAAAATGCACAATTCCACGTCTTGTCCAGGTAAACAATTTTAAGCCTGACGTCTCTCTTTGAAACATGTTATGATGTAAATCTTATGATTTATTTATAATGTTATAAAGTCACTTGGATATTCACTATACGTAAAGTTAATTAGTATTTTAATTGATTTATTACTTTGTATCCACCGAATAACCAAGTTTTTAATGTTTCGAAGTCAGGCAAATTCGTATATGCCTGACGACTTGCTGCTGTGCCAAATATGTTATTATCTTGAATTACTAAACATTTAAAAACAATACAGTAAACCCTCGTCCAACGCGGGGGTTAGGTTCCTTGAGAACGGCGCGTTTGGTAAATCCGCGTTGGACAAATTTAATACCTTATGGGATAAATGGGGATACCTATATTGTATATGAAATAAGAACATAATGAAATCATAAATATAATGATATTTACATATGATAAACAAAAATATATTAAATGAAAATAGCACGTATCTTTTCTTCACTCTTTCGGATGGTGCGTATGGTAGACTCATTCACGTGATACTCGCGGCCAAGTGATGTTATGCTCATACCACCAAGCAACTTATCTAGAATCTTTATTTTTTTCGGCTAATGTCATAACCAGTGCTGGGCAGCGCAAACGAAAATTCACTTGCGCAAGCGCAAATGCGCAAACCCAAACCCATACCTTGCGCAAGCGCAAATGCGCAAACTTCTCGAAACTTGCGCTTGCGCAAACGCAAACGCAAACTATTTATATATACAGGGTTTTCCAAAAAAAATAGGTGCGGTTTTTTTGGGACACCCTGTATAAAATTAAATTTATAGTAAATCAAATCAAATCAAATCAAAAGACTTTATTAACAGACACACGATCCATAGATATATCAATAAAGAATAGATACAAAATTACAATGTTAAATAAATAATAATTAAAAAAAAAAAATTACAATATTACAAAAAAAAACACTTCAAAGCTCCTCAGAGTCCTCCTCCAACTCCATCGTGAGCAGGTCCATGTTGCCCTTCAGGAACACAAACCTCTCAAAGTTCTCAGAGGTCAGGCTGGGAGAACACCCTCTCCACAGCTGCAGAGCTGGGGATGGCCACTGATGGCAGCGAGGAGGTCTTTGCTCTGGTTGGGGTGAACCTTGAAAAAAAAATTATAAATTATATTGTAATGACAGTGATATACAACAGAAGTGTTTGAATTGAGACAAAGTATAATTTATTATTTAATATTTAATTATATTTTAATAAATAATAATTTCTAAAGTTAACTACTTATCAAGTTTTTTTAAATTTTAAATTTATAAATAAACTTAAACTCACATGCTGGTAGTGGCTCTTGAGGGTGTACATGCTGATGGTGTTGAAGCTGACCTTGGCCTTGCACCTCTTACAGATGATGCTGCCCCTGTAGACCACCCTGCCCCTCTCAACCACCCTCTTCTTGCTGGTCAAAGGTCTAAAGAAGGTGTCCAGGTGGGGCCAGGGGTTGTTGAGGTCCTCTTCCTCCTGGTGAGGCTCTGAGCCATGGCTGGTCACGCTGCCGGCTGGGCTGGGGGTAGAGGTGGGGCTGGACAGAGACTGGTGTCTGAGGCTGTCCATGGTTCACTAGTTATAGACAGTAGTTATGACTTATGAAGTTTCTAGAAGTTACTAGAGTAGTTAGTAGTTTGAACTCTGAAATAAAATTAAAATCAACTAATCAAACAAACGTGTTTCACTAGCGTTGTTTCACTGCTGTCTGGCGGCGCCACCTGTCTGGCAGTCACGTGTTTATGAGCTAAATCCACTATTTTTAATATTTGGGTTTTTTTTACGTTTGCGCACAAGTTTGCGTTTGCGCAAGTACTTGCGCAAACGCAAATGCGCAAGTTTGCGCAAGAATTGGCGCAAACGCAAATGCGCAACCGAAATCACATTTGCGCAATTGCGCAATTTGCGTTTTGCGCAAGTGTTTGCGCAAGTGCCCAGCACTGGTCATAACCTTACGACTTTTCTTCTCTTCAGTATCACTCGTAGATGCTTTACGTTTTGGTGCCATACTGCTGTCTGAGGGTAATAGCAAAACAACGGCAAAATACGACAAAAACAATTCAATACAACTTCACTGAACTTAACGCGGTAGCGGAACTGAGACAAAGGGTGATGCGAGGGGTGACGGTAGAGGGAGAGAAATGCGGGAGTGTTGGAGAGTGTAGGAGAAAACACTAGCGCGCGCATTGGCACGCGTACAGTACTACTGTATTAGAGCGTGTTTGGCGGACCGTGTATAATCAAATTTTCCGCTTTCGGCAAATAATTGTTCGCATTTATTTTTCCGCGGATAAGCAAATTCGCGCTGGACAAACACGCGTTGGACGAGGGTTTACTGTATTTGCATATCATACTGGCAGTTGGGGATTTCTATATATTCTACTTTTGCATAGTACAGTAAATTTTAGGAAATTTAATACACAACACATGGAAAGTGTTCATTTTATATAAAATCTGTCACATCAGCTATATTTAATACGTCAGTGTGGAGCATCGAAAGAGGCTTTAGAAAGCATTTTGAATGACGAAATCTCGTGGGATGAAGATAGTTTAAACCAGGCTGAAAACCTTTATGCAAAACTAGATGACTTTATTTATGTTTTATATTTGCTGCTTTGAAGAATTACTTAGCAATGCTGAAAAACTATTTGATGTTTTACAGTGCAGGATAGTGGACTTGGAATTTGCAAAAAAGAAAATTAATGACTTTATTAGTTTCTAATTATCATACATAATACATATTACAGTGAAACAAGTATCAAATTATACGGGTCTTTTCGGTCCGACATTGGAGTTTTTTCCATGTTTTTGGTATAGACGTAGAGTTTTACGCTGATTCCACTTCTGCAATCCGTTTCTTGGAGAAATAAACACGAAAAAAGTTATGGCCCAAAACTTGTATTCAAATATCCACCTATACTTAACCTAACCTAACCTACCCTAACCTACCCTACCCAAATCTAACCTAACCTACCCTAACCTAGTATATCAGTTTTAGTATCAGTAATAACAATAGGAAAACTAATATTTTAGTAATAATAATAGAAATATTTAGTAAGTGAGAATATGAAGGATAGGGAGATTAATAATAATAATAATAATAATAATAATAATAATAATAATAATAATAATAAAGTAACACAAGGTTCGGAGAAATGTAATCAATTCACATTTGCCTCAAAGTGAAAAACAGTCCAGATTATACATTCTCATGGCATTTAACTGAGAATATATATATATATATATATATAGTCCTTGACCGATATTT
This sequence comes from Bathynomus jamesi, assembly GCA_023014485.1. Classification (NCBI taxonomy): domain Eukaryota; kingdom Metazoa; phylum Arthropoda; class Malacostraca; order Isopoda; family Cirolanidae; genus Bathynomus; species Bathynomus jamesi. The sequence goes on along the minus strand of JAJOZX010013308.1, from coordinate 1,042 downwards.
TTACTGTAAATATAACCCTTCTGAAATCGCATTTCATACGCTATATTCACGAAAGAAAGGGTATTATTGTAGGGGAAAAATTACTGATAAAAAAATATAAAAAAGTCGTCGATCAGGCCATGAAATCTTAAGATGGGTGTTTGGATTATAAGTATAAGGTTAGGGGCTCACGATTGATAAGGTGGGTATAGGGTATTTTGTCGAGAAGAGGAGAAAAGGGGTATTTAAATAACATTTATTTTATTATTCGAAATGAAACTGGGATGAATATTGTGCAAAACTTTTTCGGATTCCCCTGAAATCAACCGCTATCTTGCGATGTTGATAATGCATTCCAACTCCGAGATTGTCACACTTCATTCAAAATTCAAAATTTTCTTCCCACAAAGGTACGCTTGTTAAATATTCATAAATGTTTATGAAATTCTAATAAGCTACAACTGTTTCGAGGGTTAATCAAAGCAGGCACAATCAAAGTTGATCATATTTGGAATTATTTGAAGCCCATGTATAGGGTAAGGCAAAAGTCAGGACCCATAGGAACTATGTTCTTTCTATGCAAATATATATATATATATATATATAATATATATATTATATATATATATACAGGGCGTCCCAAAAAAATGTATACACACTTTAACAGCTGATAGCTCAATTGATGTTTCTTTCTTTCCAAGTAAACCATTAGAATTAATAATGGCAGTCAGACTAAGCTTTGAACAAAGGAAATTCATTCTAAATGCTACTGGAAGTGTGAAAACGCAGTTGAAGTGCAAAGACAGTTAGGAGGGAGTTTCAAACAGATCCCCAACGCGACTTACCATCACTCGAATTAGAGATAAGTTTGAAGCCGATGGAACTGTTCAGAATTTTCCACAAGAAGCGTTCCGGAAGACCACGGACATCGACAAGCCCCACAAAGCAAGAAAGAGTACTGGAAACGTATCACCAAAGTCCAAGAAAATCTGTGCGGCAAGCGAGTCGTGAGGTAGGAATCTCAGAATCGTCTGTCCAACGCATTTTGAAGCGCTGTCAATGG